>MDYQ01000229.1:0-78115 GCA_003024175.1 Planoprotostelium fungivorum | reverse complement strand
ACCCTAAACCCTAAACCCTAAACCCTAAACCCTAAACCCTAAACCCTAAACCCTAAACCCAACAAGAGCAAGTCCACCAAGTTTGCCATCCTCAGGAGGTGCTTTGCATCCCACGCCTGTGACTCCAAGTTCAGTCAAGAGCCAGACTTCAGGAGAGCTTTTGCCAACTACATCAACACCAGTGTCACCATCCTCCTCAGGAACTACAACAGATCTCACGGAGTCTCCACCATGGGAAGAACTCAAGACATCCTCCATCAGTCCATCGTCCAGCCTCAAGTTCACAACTTGGTCAACAACACCCAGGACAGATTCCTCAACTGCGGCACCCAGTACGTCAATGTCATGTTTCCTGTGGCCGTCCCCTTGGACCCTGCCTCTTATCTTCCTGAGAACGACGACATTGGAGAAGATGAGGAGGTGGACCAGATCTCTTGGGTAAAATCCCATCCTCATGACAAGGCCACCTACAACTTCAGCAAGAGGACCCTCAAGGACTTCAAGAAGCAGATGGAAGAGCACGAAGAAGCCAGGAAGGAGGAGAGGGAGAGGGAAGAAGCGGCCAGGAGAGAAGAGGAGGCCAGGAGAAGACCCTTCCTCTTTGGAAGAAAGAAGCAGTTCCCTCCTCAGGATGACCCCGCCTCCAAGAGACAGAGGAAGGAGTAAATTCGATCGAAATAGATCATATCAAGAGACACCAGACTGTTGTACATTTTTTTTGTATGTGTTCACTTGGTGGTCCGTGTGACGAGGGCCGTATCTTTCTTATGCCTTGCGCTACGGTGACTTTTTTTGACTCAAAAGATAGATCTTTTCGAGATCTATAAGATGGTACCATTTGCGATAGTCTACAACCAGCCATAAGCGTCGAACAATACGCCTAAACCCTAAACCCCCACGGTAAAAATGGAATCTCTCTTCATCAAAACATTCTATTAAAATTATTTACTTTTGTACTTGCTGACTGATGTCCAATTGTAATGCTTCAGTCCATGGAAGTCTCATTTCTATTTTGCTCAGAGTTGGCACATCCAGACAAGATATATATTGTTCACTGATGATGAATTTGCACTGAGATCAGAGGTGATTTCCATCTCCCTAATGATGGACACCAACAGGAACATCAGACTCACCTCTCCCTTTTATCTCGTCCCAGTGATGTGGCGTTCAAGTCTTGTTGACTGATTATTGATCTGTGTCAAGATGAGATGTCATTTCTATCTGCATAATCAACCCCATTTCCATCCTCTCTCTGAGCTCACCATTACTAACATATTCGTTGATTCCTTTGCAACTATCCGTCACGTGCTACGCAGGATTCACCAGAGATTAACTGCCTGGATCGAGATTAAAATCATGTCATTCAGAATCACTCTCACCTCGACGCATACACAGACCTTCCTTCTCCTAATCAGTCCTAGAATTGTATATCAATACAGACGTATACATCTGTATCGATTGAAAATTATGAGTCGATCCGATCTCATCTTTGAACGAGAGGATTCATCCGCAGTGAGTCCGAATTGGCGATTTAATCTCTCTTTGGGGTTGGTTGGTGTGTGTGTCTTGCTTCTTTCTCTTTGTGTTCTCTCGTTTTGATTTTTCCTTGAGAGCAAAAAAGAAAGGCGCTTTGCCCGGACTTGAACCCGAGAGCCCAAAGGCCAGACACTCAAACAAGAGGCTGGGCTTTACCACTCTGCCATTGGAGCGCCCGGATTATACGTACCCGTGAAGGCCAGAAGGATTGGCATTTTGTAAATTTTGGCGCGAAAATCACGTCCTCGAGAGCAGTTTGAAAACAGAGACTCTTCCTTTGTGAGTCAACTGTTCACCAACTTCCCTGAGAAGATCGCTCCCTCCAAGACAAGTCTCCTCAATCTTGCTTGAGATCTTGTTGGGTGATTGCATCATCTTACGTGCAGATTTTCCGTATCAACAATGATGTCTCAAGGAATCACGACACAAACAGTCTTCCCTCTACATCTAAGAGATGAAAGCTTCACTTTGTATTAAACACAGCATTGAGACAATTTGAAACCTTTGTGATCTTCCCCGCTGCAGGTCCATCTGGTGTGGGGATCAACACGGGTGGATACCTTGCCCTCTTCTCTATGTCGTCCAGATCTATGTGTCTTCGAATGTACATGTTTGTTCCATCCACAATGGGATTATAATCCCAGGGCGTGTAGTTGCCCGTGATGAGAGCTCTGTGCACCATGTGCCTTCGTCTCTGACTGGCCACCACCTGAAATTCACGTCAGCCTCCACAGACGAACATCTCGTGTCACCAGTTCTCTCAGTTGCGCTGAATCCCACTTTGCCTCCACTTCCTTTCTGAATTCAGAAGAGATGGCCGAGTGCTGAGGGGACTTGCACAGGTTGTTCAGCTCGTTGGGATCTTCATCCACGTCGTACAATTGAGGTGGATCGGCCTGACTGTACACGTACTTCCACTGTGCCCTTCTGACCATGAACAGAGGTGCCACAGCTCCCTCCGCCAAGTACTCTCCGTACACCGTTCTCTTTCTCTCCGCCGCAGCGTGACCTGCACTCTCAGTCTCTCGCGTGAAGGAGAACTCACCCAAGAGATAAGGAAGGAGGGACTCCCCATCGATGTCAAAGGGAGGTAGAGCGGGGCGAGATTCGTTGATGGTGGAGAGACCCACCAGGGTGGGGAGGATGTCTAAGAGTGACACGTGCTCGTCGATCCTCTTGTCCCGACCGAATCCATACTTCTCAGGGGCTTGGATGATGAGAGGGACCCTCGCCGCTCCCTCAAAGTAATTCATCTCGTCACGAGTCAGAATGCGACCTTCTCTGTGTACGTCTCCACCTTGTACCAGAGGTTACGTTCACCGAGCATGTCTCCGTGGTCGGACAAGAAGAGGACGACGGTATCCTCACACATTCCTGTGGACTCTAAGAGCTTCAGAATGTCTCCCAGTTTGTCGTCGACGTAAGAGATGGCTCCGTGATAAGCGTGACGAGCGCTCTGCACCCTCTCTGGATTCAGCTCGTATTCATCCAGGGCCATGGCATGACGCAGTCTGTGGAATCAAATGAGTCGAGAGTAGAGACGATTCGGTTGAGACGATCGTGGAAGGAGTGGAGATGATGAGCACCTGATGCTGTGGGGGTCATCGATGTCAGAGGGGACGGAGGGGACACGGGGAGGAGGAATCTCATCGTCGGTGTAACGGTCCCAGTACTCTCGACTGATGGCGTAAGGATCGTGAGGGTGAGTGAGGGAGACGAAAAGGCAGAACGGCCTGTCGTTCTCCGTCAGTTCGCATGTGATGATGGAAGATGGATGACCTCTGATCGCCCGAACGGCTCATGTCTAAGATCTTTCTTCGGACGTTGAAAGCGACGTCTTCATCGAAATCCAACTGCACAATGAGCCTGTGATGAGACAAGAGTCACACCTGATTGGTAGTGATGCATTCGCCAGATTGAACCACACTCAACATGTTGTGATACCATTCGGGCCTGACATCTGGCTTCTCCCAATCTGGGGTCCATCCGAAATCGGCGGGATAGATGTCGGTCGTCAGTCTGTCCTTCTTTAGAGCCTCTCTTGTCGAGACCGAAGTCACCTCTCTTCAAATCCGTGGAGTTGATCTGCACCGATGAAATGCATCTTCCCTGCCAGGATCGTCTGGTAACCGGCGGTTCTGTTTCGTGTTGATATGGATTCGAGATGGTGAGGTCCATTCTTACCTGAGATAGTGACCGAATGTTGGTGTCGATGATGAAAATTCGGCAGCATTGTCGTAAGACCCTACAAGAGTGAGAAGGTAGTCTGAGTGTCATCCTGACCTATCTTAGAGGGGAGAGCTCCGGCCATCATAGAGAACCGAGATGGAGCACATAAGGGACTGTTGGAATAACAGCTCTCGAACGTTGTTCCTGCAATACGAATGAGATCCTGAGAGGATTGGCCTTCGTACCTTCCTTCTGGAGTTTTCTGATGTTGGGGATCTTCAACACAGGACTGTCCAGAATGGTGCCTGTCATCTGATCCGCCATCACGATGAGGATGTTAGGCCTCTGTGTCTCCTTCATCTCCTGCTGCTCTTCTATTCTCGCTCGGGGTTAGAGTGCCTACAGGTCGGGAAGAAGAGCCGGCAGGGAAATGTCAAATTTCCGTCTACAATCAAATCCATTTTGATGGTGACGGGGGGATTACTTACGTTGACCAGAACAGCAGTGAAGGAACGGAGACTCGTTTATTTGATACAGCATCTGTAGAGCCCTTCTACACATGTCTCATACATACATCTTCTTCTTCCTCCGTCCCATCATCCACATCCATCTCTCCACGTGACCTCTGATCTCTTCCCTTCCCCTCTTCAACATCTCCCTCCTCTTCTCCTCGTCTCTCCACATCCCCAATATGTACATGGTGTAGCTCATCAAGAGTCCAAAGTAGTACTGGAACATCCCCACTCTCTCTGTCTCTATCATCAAGGGAACGATTGGTACTTGAATCTCTTCCTTCTCTTCCCTCTCTTCTACTACTTCTTCAATCGTCTGAGCATGCTACTCCCATCAGCTGTGTGTCTATTCCTTTTCTCACCTTCTTCCTGCTCTCTCTCAATTTCATCTTCTCTTCCAATTCAACCATCAGTTCAATGTCTTTCATCGCCTTCTGTAAAGAGGTCAATCGAATGAAAGAGAATGGAAGAAGTGAATGGAAGAAGTGAATGGAAGAAGTGAATGGAAGAAGTGAATGGAAGAAGTGAACGGAAGAAGTGAATGGAAGAAGTGAACGGAAGAAGTGAATGGAAGAAGTGAATCGAATGAAAGGATGTTCACCTTGATCATGAGATTGAACTGAGAGAAGATGTTGAAGAAATCTTCCGGTGGCGTCTTCGCTGGTTCTTCTCCATAGTAAACAGCCATCTGTCTCCTCTCAGTCCACGACACACCTCTTCACCTCACCTTCTCATACGCTGTGACGCTCTGTGACATCTCCTCATGCATCTGATCGATCTCTACCTTTGATTTCGAGACGAACCTCTGGAATTTCTCGTTGTCCTTCAACGTATCGACTACAGTCTGTCACAGGTGAGACTCGTTGTAGATGGATCTTCACCTGCCACTCCTTTGTGACGAGATTCAATTCGGCTTGTGCTACGGAGAGGGAGGACCTCTTGGCTTCTTCGAGGTACAGGATATCCTCTTCGATGTCTAAGAGTTCTAGGGCTGTACATTTCAGTAGTGGAGGAGAGAGATCAGTTACCATCACGATTCCTCAAGAAGAGTACGATGTGGCGTAATAGATCTGATTTGAGATCGGTCGTGCGAGTGTCAGAGATCTACAACAGTGTAAATCTACAGCGTTCATGATATCTGATCGTATTGGATGTTGTGATCAATGTGTCCATTTCGTCTTTATGATGGATATCTATATGTAGGATTCAACGATATCACATGAATGAAATGATACCAACGAGATGATGACGATGAAACATCAATGGGATGACATCAATGGGATGACATCAATGTGATGACATCAATGAGATGAACAGACCTTGATGAGTGATCCCATTGTGAAACCAAAGGCACCTCCTCTCGGTGTTGGATCATTCAAAAAGTTTCCAATCTCCAAGATGATCTGTGAGAATGAGAGGAATCCGACACTGTCCATCACCTCCAGTAACTTGTTCATCTTCTTCGATTCAATGAAATCACGAGATGCCCTGTGGATGTACTCCACGTTCGGTCGGATGATCTCTTTCAATGGTTCGAAACTCAATTGGAAGGCGAAAGCTCTCATGTAAGTCGGTAGCTCGCTGTCCAGAGACATCTGTCGGTCGTGAGCTGATTGGTCGATGTCACAGCACTAGAAATGGATGTCTCACCTTCCAAGAAAAGTGTTCCGCTGGGTTCATGAGTGAAGGATCGTTCTCTTTTACGAAATCGGCCAACTTCTGTGCCTATTTCATCGTTCAGTCTCATGTCATCGTGATGATGTGATGACACGCACGTCAGTGGATGATGGAATGTACTGCATGAGTTGTTTGATCTGATCTACATCGAACATCTTCTCATCGAATTCTCTGATGCCTCTCAGTAACTTCTCTCTTGGCATCTTGAACTGAGAGAGCCAGATGGCTGTGTCCGTGAGACATCGTACGATACATCTCATCTCACATAGGTTCTGTGACACCTTCTGTTCCAGCAGTTGGACCCGCTGAGGAGTGACCACTGTCTCTTTCCTGTCGAATTTCTTTGCGATGAAAGACTCTTCCAATTCATTGTAATCGATGGGTATACCTCGGTAGTCTGATCCTGTGTGAGAAGAGATGAAGAAGGAATTGAGAATTGAATGTTACAAGACAAGGGAAGACTCACCGGTGTGAAAGCTTTCAAAGACAGTTCCCTTCACTTTCGCTGGGGCGATCTTGACCCACTGGAAGCTCTTCATCTTTTCTGCAGGCTTTCTCACTGGCTCCTTCCTCCTCACCCCTCCCGTGTGTCTCGTTTTCGCTCCCTACTCCCTTCAGTTCATTCTCCTCTCGCATCAAACATTTTCGAATGAACTGATCAACATCAGATGACTCACAGGTGGTGGTGGACCTCCGGGAACTGGCTGATGAGGTCGTCAGTCTCATTGATGAGAGTGAGATATTCATTTGATGAGAGTGAGATACTCATTTGAAGATGAAGATGATCAATGGATGTCACAGAGAGGATGATGAGCCTTCAGATGACTCACGGGTGGTGGTGGACCTCCAGACATGGGCTATCATGAGTCAATCGAGATGCTTGGAGAGAGATGTGTGACTCACCGGTGGTGGTGGTGGTGGACCTCCACTCGGCAGATCGGGCTGGGGGAAGATGAGCGAGACGATCAGATGAAGACATCTCACGGGTGGAGGTGGTGGTGGACAGTCTGGTGGTGGCGGAGGTGGTGGACAGTCTGGCGGTGGAGGTGGTGGTGGACAATCTGTTGGAGGTGGTGGACAGTCTGGTGATGGTGATGTGACTGGATGGTATCAGATGAGCTGATGGGAGCGGTGAGGAACTTACCTTCCTTCGAAAGAGAGACGGTCTGAGTGGTTCGGTCATCGCCTGCTCATCGTCAATTTCACCATTGAGAGCTATCGATGTCACCCGTCTTGATGGTTTTGTCCTCCCTCTTCTGTGTGGGGTTGGGATGAGATGGACCGACGTTCTTCTGTGTGGTTTCCTCGTTCTTAGATACATTATTGCACTGCAATGATGAGCACATGTGGATGTGACTTGACATCTACCTGGCAAGATGGGGTTCCAAGAGATAGATAGCCCAATAGATGAAGAAAATAAGCGATGAGTAGAGTCAAGCTGACTCCAAATATACATGAGATGACAGCTGTAAGGACGAGGGGATCGACGAGTGAATGTATGACCCCGGAGTAGAATAAGATTATCAAACAGAATAAAGAAGCTATGATACATCCACTCCTCTCCCAACCATGGCCCAGCCTGTATCATTATCAATGTCGTCTCTAACACATGGTATATATGGTATATTCGAGAATGATTAATGGAGAAAGCACATACATGAAGGTTGGGAGAATCGAAAGAGGTGTGTGCTCGATGATGGGAGTCTTAGATTGTTGCCACTTCTCTTTAGAATCAAAGGTGATGATATCAGTGCCTCCTGAACACGTTTAAGATTCTGTTTCCGTCTGAAATCACCTCTTGTATAGGGAGAAAAATGATGATTCGTCACCTTTAATGGAGAGATAGAAGGTGGTCAATATAGACACTCCCCTCGATATCGTCCAATACGCCTTTCCCTCGACAGAAAATCGGTGATGATGTGTGTGAGACGTCTCTTTTCTTTGGGCTCTCTCAAGTACATCCATCGACACAGAACACCTCTCCTCTCTCCTGTTGAAGACGATGAGGAGGTTGGTCTGGTCACCAATTTGAGAGGCCTTCTTGACTTTTCGAACCACGGCCCTTCAACAACCGTTGTAGTATCGTCCAGTTCCTGGACTTGAGGTCTCCTTAGAGAGATCTAACCCAGTCTCCTCTCAAACAATTTGACAAACACGCCTTGACAGAAGCACTTGCTCCTCTTTATCTGGCCTCTTCCAAGGTTTGGACGTGCGCTGTATCTCCGCCGTGTCGCTGTCGTTTCTGTTCATCACGGCTTTCGGATCGTTCGGACCGTCCCCCTCCTCGTCTTTCCATCAATGTCTGCCAACTTCCACAGGTTCTCTGGCCTGCACATGCGAAGGTGCTCCCTCCTCTTCTGAGCTTCCTCTTCAGAGTTGAGCTGAGTGGACACGTTCTCTTTCCCTTCCCTCTCTGCTGCCTCCTTCTTTGTCGTCTTCTGTGGGAGGTCAGGAAGATGATCATGATGTGACGTCTACCTTTTTGGTCTGAGACTTGTTTGTCAATTTGACGGTGACTGTCTCTATACCGTTGGTGATGTCTGAGACGATGGTGAGCGCGATGCGACGTGATATCTTCCCACCATCCCCGCTCAGAGTGGGTTTGTCAATGAAGAGTGGAGGGGCACTGTACTTCTCTTCAAAATATCTCCCGCTCAACAAAAATTCCTCTTCGATGTCCTTGGCACACCTTTCCTCTTCAGTCTTCCTCTACCTTCACATCTCACTTGTAATAGACAGTGTCTGGATCGTTGAAGAAGAGGCAGTTGGAGCAGATCAGTTGGATGTCAGAGATGAACGCACCCAGCGTGCGATATGTACCCTTTCTCAACTTTTCCGTCATCCTCTTTAGATCTACCTTTGCATGAGGTCGTGTGATGATGGAAGATGACTTCACTCACGCATGGGTTTCTGGATGACGGTGTAATACTCGGGCACGGCCACTCGATCGACGGGACTTCTGAATGGCCAAGAGGACTCGTGCTTCTTTATCTCCTGCAAGACATCCTTCATCTTCTTCTGTAAATCTCTCGCATTCTATCTCATTCAGTCGAAATCGAGAATTCAGCAACTCACAGTGGAATCGACTGGCGCATCATCGGGACGAGTCGTCTTCTTCTTCGTGTCCTTGGTCGAATTGTTCACAGTCGGTTTCTTCTCCTTTGAAGGGACGGGCTCATCGATCTCATCTGTGATCTCCTCCTCCTCTTCAACATTCAAGACACGATTGATCTTCTCTTTCGTCTTCTCTTTGATGTTTGATCTCTTCGGGGGTATCTTCTCTTTCGTCTTCTCTTTGATGTTTGATCTCTTCGGGGGTATCTTCTCTCGAGTCGTGGTCTCTACCAATTCCTCCTCTTCCTCTTCGATACGTTCCTCATCGCTCTCTTCCTGCGATCGATGAGTCCAATGACATGTCCTTCACATCACCTCGCTCTCGTTCTCTTCTTTCTCATCTTCATCATCTCCATCGTCTTCCGAGTCGGTGTAGTTGCCATCACCTCTCTGTTTGACGTTACTTCTCTTCTTCTCGTGAGACTCACCTTCTTTGCGTCTTTCTTGTTCTTCTTCGGGGTGGGTTTCACTTTTTGTAGATCGTTGACACCCTGATGGACATGTGAGGGGGAGATGAGTGGATGAGATCACCTGTGTGATTCCCAGTGATTCCATCATCTTTCGGTTGTTCTCGATGTTCTGCAATCGCTTCATCTCGTAATCACTCATGCCCCTCTGTAGAGGTACTGGCCGTACTTCTTCCTTCTTCTCCTTCTTCTCTTGTACTTTCTTGTCCTGTTTCTTTTCTGTATTCTTCGCACCTTCATCCTTCTTCTCATGTTTCTTCTCCTCGGGTGCGACCTTCTTTTCTTTTGCCTCTTCCGATGGGGTCTTTGTGAAGGAAGCATCTGCCTTGGGTGGAGCTTTCTTCATCACTGGAGTGTTGATCGATTTGTTAGATACCAATTGAAAACTGTTGGCTCCGATGGCGATGGTGTCTCCTTCTTTCAGGATGGCAGTCTCACTGCGAAGTTTAATGACATGGACAATGATCAAACTCACCTATTGAAAATCTCTCCATTATGTTTCACAGTTGGGCATTGTTGGTCTTGTCCGAAGGCCTGGTTTTGTAGCACAAATTGACTGTCTCGGCATTTGATCAGAATGTGAACAGTTGCGGATTTTTTAAACAAGACAGTGCTCTTGGGATCACTGTTGTCGTATCAGAGCTGTGATGCGATGAACATTTGACGCACCTTCCGCAGGAGAAGACGACTCTCTCTTCATCTTCTTCAGAGTGCATAAGTTTCCTCTTCCATCCGTTTGCGCTTGTTATGGAGAATCCAGTGTCTACCTTTGCCATGCTCGACGTTTGAATTTTATCGTTTGCCGCCAAAAATGATCATATCTACAATGCTATCTGCAATTCTTATAAATGCATTGAAATATTCTTACGTAGTACCCAGCCAGGACATCACAGTGTATACCAGATGTCAAAGCAGGCGACTCTTCCCTTCTTCAAGAAAACATCCAAGGATCAGGAAAAAGATCACGTTCAGATCGTGTATGCAGATGATCCCGATCTCACCGTGGACCTGAAGTGAGACGGCGATCAATTATCTGCATTGATCATGATAGATCAGGTTCCAACATCATCGGTAGAGCCAGCTTACCTCCCGATACTGATAAGCGCGTCAGTCGAACGCAACTCGACCTTCAATGGAATGAAAGGCTTCATTTGGTCCACGTAAGATCATTCGTATCAAACATGGCTGACATGATTTCAGAAAGGAAAGCATCCCATCCACGTCTTTCGACAGAACGGAGACCAACTGGTGAAAGACGATCGTACAAGATTCGACGAAGAATGACGCAAGAGAAGGTCGTTCTCGAGGGAGGTGGTGAATGTGATGTGTCCATTGGAGATCGGTTCGGACTTTTATTGGATCAGTACCAATTCCACATCAGAGGAAAAACGTCTCCAACCGAACGTCTGTTCATTCCATTCTATTTAACCATCTCATATCTCGCAGGACCCACGAAAAAACCGAAGAAAGAGGAAACGAAGAAGCGAGAGAAGGAAGAGACAAAGAAGCAAGAGAAGGAAGAGACAAAGAAGCAAGAGAGATTGAAGGAAGAAGAGAAAGAAGAGAAAGAGGAGAGAGGAGAAGAAGAGAGAGGGGAGGGAAAGATAGAGAGCAACGACAAATTGATCGAGATCTTGACGGACATGGGGAACATTGAGAAGGCCAGCGGAGAGAAATATCGTTCGGTCGCTTACTTCAAGGCGGTACGATCGATCAAGAATTCCAACTTGATCATCAGGTGAGAGGGATCTCAAGATCATCACTCATCTCTTCAGATCTGGAAACGATGCCAAACAATTGGAAGGAATCGGTGAGGTCTATATTACTCTGATTGTTCGTAGAGTGATGATCATGATGGTCATGATGATCATCATCATGATTGTGATGATGACGATGGTACAGGGAAGAAGATTGCATTAAAAATCGATGAGATCATTCAGACCGGTCAGCTTCAAAAATTAAACAAAAACCTCAACGATCCACGAATTGCCGCCCTGAGACAGTTCAATCGGGTGCGCCTCTTCCTCAATTCATCTCTTCCCTCTTCCTATTTTCTCATCTTCCTTTCTTCTCTTTCTTCTTCCTTTCTTCTCTTTCTTCTTCCTTTCTTCTCTTTCTTCTTCCTGTCTTCTCTTTCTTCTTCCTTTCTTTTCTCCATCCTCTTCATCTTTATTTCCCCTCTGATCCTTCTTGTATTTTCTAGCACTCAGCTTCCATTGTAGATCCACGGAATAGGTGCCAAAATGGCCGAGAAATTGGTCGATCATCACAAACTGTACACCTTGGACGATCTCAAGAAACACAAGATCCTCCTCAACCCCCAACAGATCATCGGTCAGTCTTCCCTCTTCATCTTTCTATCGTGACCCTTTCATCAGGTTTAGAATTCGTAGACGAATTCGAAGAGAAGATTCCGAGTGAGTACACCTCTAGCGATCCAACTGACAGACATATCAGGGAAAGAGATCGAGGAGATCGAAGAGGAACTGAAAGAAGCAGCAGCTGAAGTGGATGAAGATCTCATGCTAACTATCTGTGGTAGCTATAGGAGGGGGGCAGTCACTTCAGGTGAGGGAGGGAGGAGGAAAAGACTGAAGAGAACAGGTGACATCGACTGTCTCGTTACGAAGAGGGGATGGATGGAAGACACGAAGAGACCAGCCTCTATCGATCTCCTCATGAATAAACTGAAGAAGAAGCTCATCACGCATGAGCTCGCGTCGGGGGACAAGAAGTTCATGGGAGTGTGCAGATTATCCGACACAGAGTGAGAGGAGAGAGGGAAGAGGAGCTGACGTGGAAAGGGAGAGGAAGCACAGGAGATTGGACTTGAGGTTCATTCCACACACCAACTACGCCTGTGCCATCGTCTATTTCACTGGATCGGATCGGTTTAACGTGGACCTGAGAAACTGTGCGATATCGAAGGCAATGACGCTGAACGAATACCACCTGAAGAGAGGGGGTGAGGGTTGATGATGGTGTGATGGTTGAAAGGGGGCAGGTCAGATCGTCCCGGTGGATACGGAGGAAGACCTCTTTGAAGCGTTGAATAAGAAGTATCTCGCCCCACATCAAAGGAATTGATGTCGTTCAAACTTACTAGATTGGAATGGATGCCTTTCGAAGCTGTCTAGAGATAATTTGTATGATATAAAAGTTCCCTTTCACTTTCAGCTGAAAGTGATGTCACATCATCAGTTCACCTGCAACTCTTCAACAATTTCAGGGATCATCTGCACAAGTCATCAACTTCAGCAACGCGCTCTCTGATTCGCTCGCCATCGATTGTGGAACTGCTGCTGAGATCTACAACACAAGACGATACACGCACATCGATGAGCAGGAGGCCACAAGATACACGGAAAAAGAGTCAGAAGTCACATCCGAGGAACAAGGAAGATCTCACATCGAACCCTACATCAAATGCCACAGAATCTCAACGTGATGCATCATTCGAAGAGAAGGTGATTAAATTCCGTGCGAAAGGTCTTCTAAATTACGACAGGATTCGACGACAGTGGACAAAGCGTTCAATACTTTATTCTATCTCGTGAAGAAGGGTGACATCAGAACTCAATTCGATGCCAGAAGGTGACGATCTCTCCAGACGTTTCACATCGAAGTGATCTCCTTCAGATTCGTCCTCTCTGCACTGGGAAGTCAGAGCACAGAAAAAGTCGTCAGCTTATTGGGGGATGAAGACAGAAACGGAATTCATCAACTGGGCACCATCACCACTTTCGAGGTGATCCATCGTCATCAGAAGTCACGGATCCATCATCTTGAGACTGATTTGAGAAGGTATCACCCACGGCAGGAAATAAACCGAATGTTCTCTCCTTTCAACGAGTCGTTCTTCCCCTCTTTGCACTCATCGTGGACCCTGCGTTCACTGACTCCCCCTACGTCACCCACCTCCGAAGGATTTATTCTCTATTTTATTCTCAAAGGTATTGAACTCGCGGTGTGCTGATGAATGACGCCGTGTCCGCAGGGGCTTCTTGGACGAGACGATGAAGAGCATGCAGCACCTGTGTCACCATCAGATGTGGAGCATGAGAGACGAAGAGTATAGAAGGGACCCCAGAGACCACGACGTATGGTCACCTTCTCACTGGAGTCAGGGTCTGAGGCTGATCGTGAGACTCTTCCTCTCCTTCTTCTCCCTCTTCGATGATGCACCCTCCGATCATCAGGTACACTTGTGGGTCGCATCGGTGAGTGATGAAGAAAAAGACACTCGTCTGACTCTACCAGTTGGACGAGATGTTTCAGAACTGTGTAGAAGGGGATCCAGACTATCGATCTCATCTATCTCGAGTGAAGCAGGTGAGTTGATCGATCTACCTCAATCACATCATAGTCCACGAGGAACACATCCATCCATCTTCCATTGACATCCGACAGACGAGTGACGACATCAACCGATTGAAATCGATGATGATCACACCCAGAGAGAGGGAGTTGAGTCTGATGCGTGCGAGAGAGAGGTGACATCATGTCATTCTTCCCCTGTCAACGAGAGACACAGGGGATCACGTGGCCCCGGTGACCTCTGCGGTAGCTTTCGATTCGACAACGATTGCATCGATTTCAGAGACATCTCCATTCTTCCAACGGAGGAGGAGATGCTGTACGAGGGAGAGATCTATCTACCCAGAGAAGGAGAGCCAGATTACTTACCACCCGGTGTAGATCGTTACCTCGATTCACAATTTCGACTCCTGAGAGAAGACTCACTCTCTTCCGTCAGGCGAGGTGAGAAGAAGTAGAAGAAGAAAGAATGAAGGGGAGTAGCTGTCAAATGGATGATGAGAGAAGGAGGAGAGAAGAGGGAAGAGATCACTACGGGGGATGGAACTCATCTTAACGTGTACAGGAACGTCAAATTAGATCGATTGGATTTAGATCCTAGGAGAGGTGAAGATAGGGGAGAGACGAATGGATGAATGGTTTAGGTGCAATCTTGGTCGTTCGATTTGATCAGCCGAGGAGGACACAGAGGATGAGCGTGGAAGAGAAGCGAGATCACTGGATGAAAGGTTAGAGTCCATCTGAGATGTGTTCTATGGATCGATGTACGAATAGGAGGAGGGGCTGGACAATTACAAGTTGGATCACTGGTCGTGCTCATGATGGTCTCGGGAAAGAGTGAGAAGAGACTCTATGCGGCACAGGTGAGAGTCAAGAAGAGGAGGGAGTGATGGAGGGAAGGTGGTGGAGAGATACGTCGAGAAGATGGAGGGTACATCGAAGAGCGTCGAGATGGGCATCGAGATCCCCGATCGCAGACAATTTGTGGAGATATCAACACTCTACATGGCTCTACCCAACGATACAGAGGTGTCTTATCTCTGAACTAGATCTATGGTTCGATTCGCATCGTTCTTGGTGTTGACTGGATGATAGGGGGAGAGTTTGATGATACAAATCAAGGGACACTTTTTCACTTCAACACGGCATGTGATGAAAGCTCTACAGAAGCACAGAGAGACCACCCTTCCCTTCTCGGATGATCTCATTCACGGTGTTCCCTCTCTGGACAGTCCATATTATTCCCTACACTCCACCTACGATCTAACGTATGATTCACATCGTCTCCTTCTTCCTGTTCACAAGATACAGTTGTCTCGCCAAGAAGGGGAGCAGTGACAGAGTGAAATCCGCCCTGTCATCCATCACCATGGGTGATTACGATCGATTGAAAGAGAAGTGAGGAAAGATGTACTCCTCCACCTCTCATCAAGTCAACCAGATTAAAAGGAGTGAGAGATGATATCCTCCTGGATACGACTCAATCGATCTCACTCGCCTGCGCCCTGACGAGAAAGATCTCTCTCATACAAGGTCCACCGGGCACGGGGAAGACCTACATCGGTGTTCACCTGGTCAGAACTCTCATTCAGAACCTCTCTCGATCGGAAGACAAGAGAAGAGAGACGGAGTATCCTGCCATCCTCAGGGCCACGGATGACTCGAACGAGAGATCCCTCCCCATCTTGTGCATCTGCTACACGAATCACGCATTGGATCAATTCATGGAAGGACTCTTGGAGGGTGGTGTTCCACTGCATCAAGTCGTTCGCATCGGTGGCAGATCGAAGAGCTCTCGATTGTTGGGCAGGAATCTGAAGGAACTGAAGAGAGGTGAGGAGGAATGGAAGAGGGAGTTGATGGAAGAAGGGACGAGAAGTGGAGTGGAGCACGCGAGAATGAAGGAGATCGAGAGGAAGTTGGGAGAGTTGGGTAGGAGGATCGAATCTTCTCTGAGAGTGCAGAGGATCACGGAGGAAGACTTTGTGATGGAAGACCTGTTGGATTATCTCGATCAGATGTTTCCTCACCAATTGGACCAACTGTTGAGGGAGAAGAGTGAGGGTGACGTGTTACGATATTGGTTGGAATCGGGTGAAACCATTCACGTGAGTCATACCGTTCTTCTCATCCTGAATAGAACAGGAGAGGGTGGAAGATGTGAGTGTGGAAGAATTGACGAGAACACATCAAGTGTGGAGCATGAATGCATGGGAGAGGAAGAGATTGTTCCGATTCTGGGTGGATGACCTGAGAGATTTATCCGAGAGAGAATTGAACCAAGTGAGTGTGAGCACATCACCCGCGATTGAAATAAAGAAAGGTCCTCGGAGAATACGAAGAGTACAGAGAAGAGTACAATGCCATCGACATCGCCGCCGAACTGCGAGTCCTGAGGGCTAATTTCATCATAGGAATGACCACCAGCGGTGGAGCCAGCCACGGTGCCCTCTTGAGTTCTCTGAGGCCTCAGATCATCCTGTGTGAAGAAGCGGGAGAAGTGTTGGAGTCGCACTTGCTGGCGAGTCTGACCTCTGGGACACAACATCTCATCCTCATCGGTGATCACCTCCAGCTAAGACCGAAAGTGGAAGAGTACAGATTGTCCGTGGAAGGGAACGGGGGATACAAGTTGGACGTCTCCCTCTTCGAGAGGTTGTTCGTCTCTTGTCGAGAGAGACACGGAGAGGGTGAGGAGATGGGGGAGTTAAGCTGACTTGGAGCAGAAGGAATGATGGAAGATGGGAGGATGAGCCTCCTGACGACACAGAGGAGGATGAGGAGCGAGATCGCTCAGCTGATGAGGGTGACCCTATATCCTCAATTGGAAGATGGAGACAACGTGAAGGGGTACCCACACGTCAGAGGAATGAGTCACGATGTGTGGTTCTACAATCACAACTGGAGGGAAGATGAAGGAGGAGATAAGAGTTCTCACAGTAACACGATGGAAGCGGAAGAGTTGCTGTCCACCTTGCAAGGACTACTGGACAGAGGCTATCGTCCCCACCAATTGGCTATTCTCACACCTTACACCGGACAAGTGTTGAAATTGAGGGAGATGATGAAGAAGAGGAGAATGAACGGACACATCGACGAGAGGTCGTTCGGTGACCTCGATCTGAACGAAGAGCAAGGTGAGAGACAGAGGCAGAGGAAGAGTGACGTAGGAGCAGAGACAGAGAGGGGAAGAGATTCCATTCGATTATCCACGGTGAAAAACTTTCAAGGTGAAGAATCGGACATCATACTGTTATCTACCGTCCGATGCAACGAGAGGGGAAGAACAGGTAGAGTTGAAGGATAGACGAAAGTCAAACGAGTGACATTGAAAGGTTTCTTGAGGGTGTCCAATCGAGTGAATGTGATGATGTCACGAGCGAAGATTGGTCTGTACATCTTTGGATCGGTGGACACAATCAGGAGGGATAAAGAAGCCAGAGTGAGTTGTGTTACGAACAGATGTGGTCTGAATATGTGCAGGTGTTTCATCGTATACTGACAGAACTGGAAGACAGAAGACTCATTGGTGACTGTTTGAATAAACCAAAATGATGGGTACACTCGTATGCTTCATGATTGAATGACTTGATTCACAAATCACAAAAGTGCAGAGAATTATATGCCACACAAGTCTTCGTCCCTGATGTCTCAATTTTATCGTTCTCTATGGATCAATAATAAGCCGACAAGGTCCTGGTGGTGAAATCAGAGAAGGAGATTCCATTGTTCCATCTGGTGTCCAGAGAGGGTACCCCCTTGGGCAGATACTTCCCACTGGTCCCCTCCGTGATCTTCTTCTCCTCCACGTTGACCGGTGCGTCCATCACTTCGGCCCACTCTGGCTCCATGAAAACAGCAAACGTCTCCCTCGAGATTCCAACGGATCTCTGTCCCGTCGCTCCCCTCACGCAGTGAGGCGTGGCCTGTTGAACGTCAACGCTCGAACGTCCATTCAGAGTTTCACCTGCAGCAGACCTCCAGAGTGGATCTGAGCGGTCTCGCCGATCTGAAAGATGACGTCGGTGGATGAAACGGCGGCCTTGATTAATTCTCCGGATCGAGCCCGGGCGTAGAGTCCACTCTTCGGATCGGGGTTGGGGACTTCGTTTCCTTCTTCGTCGAGGTACATGGCGGATGTTAAACCTGTAGAATGTTATGAGGATGTGGATGGCGTGTGATGATCTCATGATGATTGGAGCTGATGGACGATCGTGAGGAGATGTACCTGTGAGGGATCCGTGATCGTTGTGCCAACCACACCAAGAAGACATGAACTCTGTTCTCTCATCAGCGTTCTTTGTCACGAACGGACAATCCTCTCACCCTCCTCGCTGATGTGTGATGATTCGAATTTGTCGGCTGCCTCCTGAATCATCGGTCAATATCTCCTCATCATTCGAATGGTTTCACCTTGGACAGAGGGAAGTAATGTAGCAGTCTGGCCTTGGCTGTCTTCGAGGCCGCGATGATGTTGGAAACTCTCCCCTTCTGGTAAGAAGGATTGTGCTTCTCGACGTATTTATCGCATTGTTTCGACAGAAGGACTCCAACCTACATCGAGAGTCAGATCATCATCAGGTAGAGTGGTGGTGCTGGATGCCATCATCACATACCTCTACGATGAGAGTGCCCAACTGCATGAAGGCATCGCGAAGTTCAGGGAGATTCTCGTGGGGCCAGATGTTTGGGTGAGCGAATGTGGGGTGCTCTTTGATGATGTTCTCATCATCAAATGGTCTGTCATACACTGGATTATTGTAATAAGAGCCCTATATCGCGTCAATTACAGTCGAAAGCGTTGTTGACTCCATTACCTTGGAGTAATCAGGTTTGCCCTCCAACTTTTCTTTTCCGTGACTCCAGCCGAAGCTGAAGCAGCTAGAAGCATGAACGGTCTTCTCTTTCACTTCGTCGGGTAGCAAGGCGAACCTAAGTGATTAGAAGATGAAAATGATGTGTGGACACACTGTCTAGAAAGTGGAAGGAGAGCACGTCTCTTCTCTGGAAACGTAGGGACCCCTCTGACAGCGAGAATACCGATTCCATCAGGTCCGAATGCTTTTTCGATGAGATCTGATACGTCAGAAGAAGGATCAGTCAGCTGCTCGTACTGAATGACGACGACTTCTTCCACAGCGGATGAAGGGATGGACTTGACTTCCTCTACTGTCATCTTACACCTTGAGAATAAAAACCTCGCATTCTCGAAACCGTTGTAGACTTAAAGGACAAAAGTGGTACACCAAAAGAAATAGGTCTGTTCACAACCAAATAGGAAGGAATACTGTCATCATCTCAAGAGCGTATCTTCTGAACGATCGTCCACATTATCATTCTTCCACACGTCGTGACTGAACGGCTCATCCATTCAGGTATACCACAGATTGCAATTTATTCTCAGTTCTACATCCGATGCATCCATCTCAGGTTTTACGGGTCATGCTCATCGTCCATGATGAACAGCGGACACACATCATCTCCTCCCCGGTCCAGCCACCTTCCTCGTTCGTAGTTCTGATATGTTGATGTCGAGTGGTCTGATCTGCACCTCCTTGAACTCGATCTGTTCCTGCCCTGACATCTCTTGTAACGGCTGGGGCATCGGCAGTCGCTGTCCTTGTTTCAATGTGGGCGAGGCCTGAGTCTTTACAGCGGGTGGGAGGGAAGACTTTTTCGCTGGGGGGATCGCTACGGTCACCGGTGGACTCTCTGTCTCTGTGTACGTATTCAACTGCGTCATGTCAGACACTCTGACATTGTCGTTCGTCTCACCTGACGCACCACGGAGCTGGATGGATCGAAAGAAGGAGGTTGGGTGGATTTCTCTCCCTTGAAGGTCGACCCTGGCGACTCTTTGCTGTGAAAAGACGCTGTGGTTCGGGCGAATGTGGGTGTGGCTGTTTTTTCCATCACCACGTCTGATTTGTTGATTCTATCTACCGAGATCAGATCCGGGTGAAGATGTAGGACATCAGATGCACACGGTTGATCACGACTCACGTCTTATTCGTTAGCGTTGTGTATGCGATCTCAAGTACCTGGAGACCTGCCCCAGGTTTGTTCTGTATGACATCGGCGACCAGCTCTTTCGATATGGCCACATTCCTCTTCACGAAAAATCTCTCCAGTAATTCCCAATTCCCCAGCTTGGCCTTCAAAGATATCCCTGAGGTCATTCAGACCTCGATGCACGGTCACACTCAGACCTGTATCAAAGCCGTGCATCTGTACATCCTGAGGATAATATCGTGAGAAGATCTCGGCTAGAGTGAAACCATTCGAGAAATCTCTAAGATCGCGTGAGAGGTGATGCGTGGATGACGCACCTCTTTGGATTTTTCACCGGATGGCTGAGATCCAAGCTCTGTAGCCATTTCAGGAGCTCTCTGTCTAGACTTGCCATCAGATCAGGGGAGTGTGGTTCTACGCATTTAATGCTATAAATAGAGAAGGATCCCTTGTAGTTCGTATCGTCTCAATTATTTGGACGCACCTCACGTGATCCAATCGCGTCACATTATAACAACGCGAACATGTCGAAGAGAATGAGTCCAGACTATGTGATACCGTCGATTCCTCTCCAAGTGAGAAGTTAAGCATCTACTGATCTTCTGATGTTGTCGAAGCATTGCTGTGAAGAGGGAATGGATATCCCATCACTTGGTTTTGGAACTTATCGTCTCAAGAAACAGATGGTGTCCATCGCAATTGACATTCTTCCATTCTCACATCACACAGGTGGTCAAGCCACTGAAATCAGCGATATCGAACCGTTACTCCATGGTCGATACGGCCACGATATACGACAATGAGAAGGAGATCGGTCCCATCATTCCAAAAGACCTCTTCGTGACGACAAAGTTGTGGCGATCCCATCAGGTCCACCATTTGTCCGTATCAATGTGCTTAATCACCTCAGGGCAGCGAGATCGTGATCACAAAGCAGTTGAATGCATCGGAGAAGAAGTTGGGGAAGAAGATCGACCTGTGGCTCCTTCACTGGCCTGGCCCAGGAAAGAATCGATTCAAGGGTTATCAGGTGAGTGAAAGATGGAAGATGATCGACGATGATGACAGACGAGAAGGTGCCGCAAGATTGGACGAGTGACATGAGGATCGAGACGATGAAGACGATGGTGAAACTGCAGAGAGAAGGAAGAGTCAGGGCGGTGGGTGTGTCCAATTTCAACATCGACCACCTCAAGCACTTGAAGGTGAGGACACGTGGAGACACTCCAAATAACCAGAGGCAAAGGAGAAGGCAGGAATCACACCGGCAGTCAACCAGATCGAACTCCATCCTTTCTTAGACCAACTCGATCTGTTGAGGTCCTCCAACATCACCATTTAAATCCATTTATTGTTTCGGCAGGTACTGCAGAGACGAAGGCATCGTCATCATGGCTTACTCATCGCTCGGGGCAGGCGATTCAAATCTATTGGGATGCAAAGAGGTAAATAGATATGAAAAGACGAGAAGCACCCACACAATCGACAGGTGAAGGAGATATCGAGGCGGCACGGCAGAACACCCGCCCAGGTCTGGACACATGAACCGAGATACGATGACACCTTACGACGAGCAGGTTCTCCTGCGATGGGCGACGCAGCATGGGGCGGTGATCTTACCCAGCTCTCAAGTGAAGAATGCTCATTCATTAGACATCACACGATCTGATTAGCACAGAACGTCGATCACATCGAAGAGAACGCGAGAGTGTGGGACTTTGAGCTGACGGAAGAAGAGATGAACGAGATGGACACAATGGGTCGGGGTAAAAGGTGAGATGTCGATGAAACTTCGCGTGCACCGGTAGAAGTTGAGAGACTGAACGAATGGGAAGATACGGATGGAAAGAGAATCCTGACGCCGTGCCATGAGAAGTTGATGACGAATGGAGGTCGAGCCGATGAGAGGTTGTCCTTGGAGTCGAGCAGGAGAACGAAAGGAGCAAATTGAGAAAAGTAAAAGAGACTGAAGGCCTAATCAACGATCTTAAGTAAATTACTTTGATAACCAAATGAAATCTCGTGTCCGTGGACAAGTGGCCGAAAATACGAAGTCCATGGTTACGTAAGGAGGATCTGATGACAGGTCATAGACGATAGCTTCTATCGTCACCAACAACAACAGAGACTCGTGCTCGAGCACAGATATCAAAGGGTGGAACAATCAATATCGATACCGGCATGGAGGTGGTCTATCCTGAAGACGAAGCGGAGAGACTCTTGGAACTGAGACGATATGAGGTGGGAGCTGATCGAGATGGTGAGATCGACTCAGAGATGCAGATCTTGGACACTGCTCCCGAGCCCGAGTTCGATCGCATCACGACCCTGTTGAAGAGAGTGTTGGGAACTACCCTGGCAACCATTGTTCTCGTGGATAGAGATCGACACTGGGTCAAATCTTGTTGCGTGACCGATCTCGTTGGAGTTTCTGTCCCCCGAGGTGGCTTCTGCAGCCGGACCATCTTGTCCAATCAGATCCACATGGTTACAGATGCTCACCTGGTGAATTTCTCAGACCTATCTCTTCGATTTACTCTCGGTAGCTCCCCGTGGGGCAGGAATATGGTATATCATTCTACGCAGGAGCACCACTCACAACGAAGAATGGAAGGAGGATAGGAACCCTGTGCTGCGCTAACTCGGAGCCCAGACCTCCTCTGACTGAGGAGGAGATGAGCACATTACAAGACCTCGCCGCTCTCACGGTTCAATCATTAGAGTTACGTCTGACCAACGCGAATTCATCGAGAAAGGTGCACAAAATGTCTCACCCTACGACTCACGATCGCAGCTGGCCAAACAGAGAGACAAGTATGACAACATGAAGGAAGACATCGATCGCCTCCTGAGCGGGCTCAACACCTTTCCAGAGGGTCTCTTCATGTGGAACTGCGATGACTCCACCATGGCCTACGTCAACCAAGGTTTCCAACAGATCACGGGTTACAATTACGATGATGTCGTCCACGTGCCGGTGAATGATGAAACAAGAGGAGTAGACATTGACATGAGGACAGGGCGATGTGTCTAGGTTCTTTGTGGGGCAGGGCCGTGAGACAGAAATCGAGGAGAGCTTCAGACAGATGACCAGGGACGTCACATTGGAGATGGAGGGTGTTCGAAGAGATGGATCTGTCTACTGGATGAGTCTACACGTGGCTCCTATATTGGGCTCCGACAGTCAGGTTGTCCATCTTGCATCAACATCATCAACATCAGACGATGTCACATGGTCACATCACCTCCGTGCACGTGGAGACAAAATGACTGAAGGAGAGACAGTGTTACCGATTCGGTGTCCTGTTAGACATCACACCCAGGAAGCAGACCGAGCTGGAGCTCATCCAATCGAAATCCATGGCACAAGAGGCCATACGAGTCAAGAGCGCATTCTTAGCCAACGTTTCTCACGAGATCAGGTAACATATCTTTTCTTCTTATTTCATCTTATCTTCTAATTTTATCTTCTTGTTTCATCTTATCTTCTTATTTCATCATTCGCATACCATTAACACGCAGCAGGACACCTCTGAATGCCATATGTGCCTCCACTGATCTATTGATGAGTTCTCATCAATCCACGGAGCACAAGGAGCTGACGCGTATGATTCAATCAGGAGCGACGTCTCTCATGTCTCTCATCGAAGATATTTTCGATTTCCGTGAGATCGAGAGCAACCGAATCGAGCTGTCTCCCTCCACTTTTCTCATCCGAAAATGCATGGAGGATGTCATAGACGTATCTTACCTGAGGTACGTACCGTACGTACGGGATCACGTGATCGCCAACGATGCTATAGGGCACACGGGAAACAACTGTACATCGAATTCAGCATCGAAGAGGAAGTACCGAGTCTGATCGAGACGGACGAGGCCAGGCTGAGACAAGTCCTGACGAAGCTGATCAACAACGCCATCACCTTCACGAATCAAGGAGGCATCGACATCAACGTGTCCATCCGCGATGAAGATCCGACGAGTCATCACATCCAATTCGATGTGAGGGACACCGGCATCGGCATCCGAGAGGAAAATCTAGACAAGTTGTTTCAGAGTTTCACGCAGGTGAGAGAGTACGAATTTCAACATTGACGTGAACGAGGTGGATGTATCGAGGACGAGGAGATATGGAGGTACTGGCTTAGGATTGGCCTTCTGCAAGCATCTCGTCTGCGCCATGGGAGGTGACATCTGGTTGCAGTCCAAATATTCCGTCGGCAGCACTTTCTCTTTCACCATCAAGGTGGCATTTCTACCACACGATGTCAATGTCCTCACCCTTTCAGGTCGACAAGAACAAGAGCAGGAAGGACATCCTCCGGGCCAAGAGACATTGCATCGTGCTGGGAAACGACATCGAGAAGAGGAGCATCTCTTCGTTAGCCAGAGACGCTTGTCTCGTTCCCAGGGTGAGTGTCAATCTCGTACAGAACGAAACTGAGGGAGGTAGATATGTGAGAACGACATAGAGGCAGCGGAATTGATCAGCAGAGACGAAGGATTGGACTTGTTGCTGATCGGACCTTCTTACGAGGGAAAGCCCGTGTTGACCAACGTCACGGAGATCCACATGCTCCACCGGCGCCAGATCAACCAACTCATCATGATGGTGAGTGTCATCAACTTGATCATCATCACACGAGATGATGGAGAATGATGTTTTCAGTCCGTCGCCCCCAGCGTTTGCATCACTTATCCACTGCACCTGTCTAAATTGACCGATCGCCTATCTTTATTCGACAAGAGAGGAGTGGCAGTGCAGGTGAAACCACACAGAGTTCAACCCTCGATGACACAAGTGAAGGGAAGGATCGAACTCCTGCGATCGAGAGAAGAAGAGAGGAAGATGATGCCACCTTCACTCCACGATATTCCTTCTTTAAAGAGAAAAGAGGTGAGACCATCTCTCGTAGAAGAGAGAGTGATGAGATCAGTCTCCCCTTGCCCTCTCCGTCTTAGTCGCTGAAGACAATCCGGTGAACCAGAGGGTCATGTGTCGTCTGTTGAACACGATGGGGGTGGACCCCATTCTAGTCAACAATGGAAGAGAGGTGAGATCCACACGAAAGACGGGCTGACGTCGTCACCAGGCCGTAGAGCAAGTCCAACAGAACCATTTCGATGTCATTCTGATGGACCTTCAGATGCCAGGTGAGAAGGAGATTCTACAGAGTGTCGATTGAACGAGAGACAGAGATGGACGGACTGACCGCCAGTCAAACGATACAGAGTATGACAGAGATCCACAGGCCGATCATCATCGCTGTGACGGCAGATGTACTGCACGGTATAGAGGACAAGTGCAGGGAGAAGGGAATGAACGGATACATTGCCAAGCCCATCAAGAGACACCAGATCAGGGATGTCTTGGACAAGATCTCGTCGGGGGACACAGGGCCAGAGGGCTGGATGATCTTCTCGTAGGGTCATCACTTTTTGGATAATAAAGAGCTGTATATTTCGGAAAACGACCATTTTATTTGCATTCATCTTCCATCTCCTTAGGGTGCGTGGCGACAGAGGTCCACTCATAAAGAGAACTGGATTTAGGTGTTTGTGTTTGTGACACAGAGGCTTTGAACGTGCTTGTTAGATTCAACTATAAATTCCGAATATCTTGATGGTAGTCAAATGGTGCATTGACAAGGATCACTTCTCTCCCGGCTACTGGAATATGCACGAAAATTAGTGATCCAAATGCATGGACACCAACCAGAAAAACCAAATCATCTCTCTGTTGGCGACCATCAAGAAACAGATGAAATTTCCGCTGCGCAGCGGGGTTGATGAGCTTCCTGGATGCACTCAAGAGTGCGACCATGTCTGCACAGCAGGCGAAAAAGGGAGCAGCTGTAGTTATATCACCACCCAAACCCACAAATGAACGCGAACGCTTAAAGACATTACAAGAGATGAGCGTACGTGATTCCTGAGACGGCTCATTCTGAATCGAATCAGATCTTAGACACGGAACAAGAGGAGGTGTTTGACGCCATGATCAGAGCTGTCAAGAACCATCTGAACGTACCCATTGTTCTGATTTCTCTTGTCGACGAAAATAGACAGTGGTTCAAGGCCTGCATCGGTTTAGACGTGTCAGAGACGTCGAGGGACGTTGCATTCTGTGCATACGCCATTCTATCTGGAACCACCGACCTCCTACTGATCCCTGACGCTCGTTGTGTGAGGCACCACTCGATAGATCACGAGAGACCTGACCATCATTCAGGATGAAAGATTTCGAGATAATCCACTCGTCACTGGACCACCACATATCCGATTTTACGCAGGAGCACCCCTAATTTCTACAGAAGGTGCGTCTTTTCGTTCGATGAAAGAATGCTTTAACTCATCTCGAAACGTACAGGTTACGCATTGGGGACGTTATGTGTGATCGATGGGACACCCAGGATTCTCAAAGACACAGACATAACATTCCTTCAAGATTGCGCCTCTGTCGTCATCAGAGTGATTTCCACTTCCATCATTCAATCTAAAGACATCCTCAGGCGATGGAGATGCGGTCGAAGAACGAATCGTTGACTCATCAGATCGAATATTCTCACGAAGATCTGACGACGGTCGTCCAAGATCGAGACAAACTCATGTCCATTGTCAACAACTTTCAGGAAGGTTTCGTCATGTGGAACAAACAACAACAGGTGAATCATTTCTAATGTTTTGGTTCTCATCGTGATGATGAGATCAGATCGTCTTCGTCAATCAAGGATTCACAAACATCACTGGAATGCAGAAAGAGGAGGCTATGAAGCTCATGGGCCCCGATTTATTTATTTGTTCAAAATCAGATCCCGACACGGCCAGGTGAGCGTCTGCAGCTTCTCATCCGCTCATCGCATCACTCTCCATCTACATCACCCATCATGCATCACCCTCCATCATGCATCACCCTTCATCATGCACCTCGTGCTTAATTGAGACAGAGCATTACAACGAAGCTTTGGTGCCAGGGAGGCTTGTGAGGTGGAATTGGTGAGCCAGAAAGCCGACGGAATGTTCTACTGGAATTGTCTGGCCGTGAAGCCCATCTTTGATGAGAGAGACGGCTTCACTCACTACTGGGGAACTCTATCAGACCAATCCGAGAGGAAATTCATCGAGGAACAGGCGAACACGCTGATACATAAACAAGCTCTGACGTGATCGATGATCCGATGCGACGATGGATGATGCAGATCGATGTCCGTGTCGATCGGCTGCTCGCTTCATCAATGTGACACAAAGAACGGATGATACTTGAATTTATCTCCTCAATTTGGTACGATCCTTTCCTTCTCTCGGTACACTCTCAGACCCTTCAAAACACTCTCCCGATAGACAGAACACTCGTCATGTCTTCTGCATCTTGTCCCAAGGCAGAGGAAGGGAGTAGAGAGTGTCTGCCGTCTTCGGGCAGTAGCGAATCAATCGTGCAATCTCTGAACAACTCTTCTCGTAACCGTGGCTGTTTGAATGTCGTCAGCCTCTGACGTTCTACACAGGTGATGTGAGGGTGATCGCGATCACACAATGATGATCGTCGTCATCATATCAGGTGATCGATGATGATGTGTCGCGCTCACTATTGACGGAATGGGTTTCTTGATTCTCTCTTCTCTCTCAGTGTACCATGGCAACCGTACAGATCTTTCACGTAGGGGTTGAAAGAGTTGACCGTCTCCCCCGCGATGGGTTTGTGCAGGGGATCTGACGTGGGGTAAGTATGGTACGTACGTAAATCTCCCACCGATTCCCACGTAATTGAAGCGCTCCATTGGGAACCTTAGGGCGTAACGATGGATCTTTTCGAACCTCTCTCGTTTGAATTCGAAACCGACAACTGTTATATTCCTAGGATAACTCCCCGTCACCTTTTTCCATCAATCTCTTCTGTTTTCATCTCTTTTTCATCACTTCCACCGAATCGGTGTTCAATATTTTACACATGTTTCGTCGATCTTCATCTGTGAAAGATGTCCTCACCTCTCTGAATCTGCAGATGGAGAATAAAAGGTTCTCGTAAGAGTCTCCCGCATGCTCTTCTGTGGTGGCGCGTTCGAAGGGTCGAAAATTTTCCGTGCCAGGTTTTCTGTCTGAAGAGTTGTGAGATGTCTCATCACATTCCATCTTCCATCGATGATGGAAGACTCACCTGAATAGAGTTTATGGGCCAACCAATAGTAGGATTGTGCCTCAGACATGGCCCCTCCGAACACTCGCGTCTCTCCTCTATATCGTCCGTGAGATGGATGATGATGATGATTAACTCACCCGCTGAAGATGAGTAGACTCTCTTTGGAGGACTCTGCTAATTTCATCCCAGCTTGAATGTGATTCAACAAGACTTCGACCTTCATACATTGTGTCAGAGATGCAAAGGAAGAGAGACTGCATCGTGAGGGAGATGCACCTGTCCGTTGCGTTGAAAGCTTTCCAAGATCCAACCGTCGTCTCTCTGTGGAGGTTGTAATGAGAGGTCACCGAGGTAAATGGCGTGACCGGCAACCATGATCAGGTCCTTCAGATCGGGCCTGGCGGGCTTCTGATAGGAACTCAATGGGTGTCATAGAAGATGATAATCTGAAGTGATTAAGTCACCATGACCGCGGTATAGCTAAAGTCTTCGTCTGGCAGTACCTCCTGTGGTGGTACGTTTGGAGACTCAGGTGGAGGTGAAACTGTGGATTGTCAATCATGTGAATCGATCGACACGTTTCAGAATGTAAATCTAAGAGGTTTCGTCGTTTCTTTAAAGATGATATAGAATCATTGATTGATACGGATGTTGAGAACGTCTCACTCCATTGCAAGTTGATGATCAAGAATGCCAATAAGGTGACGAGAAAGAGGGCACGAGTGATGGTCGACCTTGATACCATCGGCTCGGCCCGTAGTCTGCCCGCCAAAGCATGACATCGCAATTGTAGAGCTTCTCTGAAAAGCTGCCGCGACTTTCGAGTTGAAGCGACTTAGGTTCAAGACAAGAAGCGTATGGAAGAGTCTGGACGTCCTATCAGAGACCGACACAAACTAGATGATGCTCCTGCCGATGGATCATGTCTTTATATCCGTCTTGGCTTGCGTATTCTTCCCTTTGTTCTTCTTTCCACTTTCCTCGTTTAGAATCTCTGGGTTCTCTTTCCAGAACTTGTCACCAATGATGTCCTACCAGTTCATCAGCGTCATCACATCATCCTACATCGCATCAACTCACACAATATACCACTCTCAATCTCCTCTTCTTTCTCGTCTTCTCCTGCCCTGTCTTCTCGTCCTTCTTCGTTTCATCCGCCCAAACTTTACAGATGATGGAGCCCTTTCTGAACATCTCAGGCTCATGTGCATAATTGATTCCAAATTGTTTGAAGAGTAATTCGTTCTTGTCTTGTGACAGTGTCGTCTGCCCTCACATCAGGCAATCTCAGAGATGGAAGACTCACACTGAGTAGCTTCTCTGCTTCTGTTCTAGATTTACCCGATTCGACCAGTTTCCAATAACACAGGTTGTATAAATTATTGATGTGGCCTTCGTGTGCGATCAGATTTCATGATATCATCAGATGATCTTCACTCACAATCGGCTTGTCTCCAGGAGAGGTAGTCTCTGAGATTCTCTGTTGTTGGATAACACACCGCACGAGCATCGAAAGCGGGTGGCCTCTTGAGAGCTTTGTCGGGGAAGAAACGACTCCACAGGAATACATAATTGGAAGCGAAAAGAGAAGAGAAGGAGGTGATGATCTTGGCCTGTCTCCGATTGAACAGCTTTGTGTCTCTGGAGAGGACAAAACTGTACTCGTCACTCTCTCCATATGCAAAGACAACACAGTCAGAAAAGTTCTTGCAGACCTAAAGATTGAGTGATGCGAGGGTGACAGAGTCGATCACCTCTAAAGCGCACTCGTTCATCAGATCGAGTCCTCTCTTGTCGTTGGGTTTGATGAAATCGTGTTCGTCCACGAATCTATGTCACATCAGCTGACGACATTCGGATGTCTCGTATGATCACTGGTGAAATGCTCTTCCATCGACTCGGACTACGACCCAACAATTGTGCAACAAGACTTCGTCCCTCTCAAAGTTCTTCACGTATTCATATCGACTTCCTGCCATCTGTAGATCCTAAAACCCGATGATTGAGCGATGGTTCTGCTGCTTTGGTTTTCAACTTGAAAAATCATGTTTGCCGTTGGGCGGGAGACAAACTCTCATCTCGGAAGCTGATGTGTATTCACCTCTAAGGATGAGCTCGACAACGCCAGCGCGGCCAGTCAAGCCAACCGTGAAGAAAACAGTCATCACGAAGAAGGTAATCAAACCTGTAGCCTCCACAACCGCAACTGCCTCTTCTCAGCCGTCGCCTCCCGTGATCAAGAAAGTAGTCAGTTCTCCAAGCCTGCCCTCTGATGGAACTCCTCCAACAAAGCCGGCGGGCACCATTGCGAAGAAAGTTGTGATCAGGAAGCCAGCCACATCAACCACTACCACTACGACTACGACCACTGTGGTCTCACCTGCAACTGCCGTGGCTGCTGCACCTCCGACGACTTCAACGGCTACACCTATCGGCACCACAAATGGAGCGGAACCGTCCATAACTGCGACCGAGATCGTTGTCGATGGAGTGAAGAAGAAGATCATCAAGAAGACCACGGTGGTACGAACGGCCAGGAAGCCGGCCGTAACCGAGACCATTGAGAGTAAGCCGTTCGATGTGGATCAAGATCTCGAAGATGTATTATACAAACTGGGACGTATTCAAGAATTCTTTAAGAATCAGAAGGCAGCGGAAGAGTCAAAGACGACCTCCAATGATACCACGGGAGATCGAGAGAAGGCGGAGGAAGGAAGGTCGACCACCCCTGCCGTGTTGTTGAGGAGCAGCCAGAATGTACAGACGGTAGCAGAGAGTGCTAAGAAGATGGCCGGACTCCTGACCGGCATGATCGAGGACAAGCTGGGCGACAGCGACATACCGAAGGCATTATCTGAAGCTCTGGCCGGACAATTGAGTGGATTGAGGGCCATCGTATCTGGACCCGTACAGCCCAAAGAGGAGAAGAAGGAACAGAAGAAAGAGGAGAAGAAGGAAGAGAAGAAGGACGAGAAGAAGAAAGAGGAGAAGAAGGAAGAGAAGAAAGAGGAGAAGGAGAAACTGTCACCCAAAACTCGCCTTCACCACGTTCGCTCTTTCCCAGTGCTGACCCTGGCCGCTCTACAACCCTCCGCTCCGTCTTCCATCAAGTGAGTCTCTCCCCTATCATCGAATCTGACTCCAAGTAGAAGAGAGCCACGCGCCATACCCTTACCTAAACAATCTTTGACGAAAGAAAACGTGTTGAAGGATGTACCAAAGGACACTTCACCTAAGGAAGCCTCTCCAAAAGAAACTTCCAATCTGGAAGGCACATCGGTCTCCGCGGTCACACCCCCAATCTCTCTACCTCCCCCGATAGCTCAGCCCCTCTCCCCCACGATAGCTCCTCCGGCACCGTTCGTCAACAGCTCATCGTCCGGCACGCTCAACGTGGATAATACATCCACAGCCAAAAAGAAATCGACAGGCCTATCCCTGGATCTGGGGAGATTGAACATACCTCCTCCCCCGGATGCTCCAGCGGCACCACCAGCACCTCCCCTCTCGATCGGATCAGATGACAATTCTGGCGCGGCCAAATTTCCCGCTCTCAGCTCTGCCCTCCTCACTGAAATCCAATCACCGAGAAATCTAAAGTCCACCACAATGAGACGACCTGCACCCGCCAAGAGAGTCTGGACCTCTGACGGCAACGTCGTGAAGACGTTGAAGGAGAGCGACAAGGTGAAGGTGAACCCCAAATTGGGGAACATGATCCAGAATCGACCATCACCGGAGGATTTGGTCAACAAGAACATCATCAAGGAGAAGAAGGGAGGAGAAGGATCTGAGGACCCCAAGGCTAAGTTGAGAAAGGCACTGATGAAACGTCCTTCCGTGTCAGAACTGTCAGAGAAGAAGATCAGTGAGTCTATCTCATCGAGATCTGTACAAGTTAAATGTCGAACAGCGATCAATACGGCAGAGGAGTCCGGTTCCGTCATTCACAAGGAGGTGCGACGGTTCTCTTTTGAGACATGCAACTCACACAAACAGACCATCTCCTACACGAAACAGACTCGATCTCACCTGTACGGTATCTCCCTCTTTGTCGATGGAAATGATCTGTGGTGCGCGTCTGGAAATAATATCCGAGTGTACGACGCTCAGAGCGGAAAGATCACCCGAATGGTGGACTCTCCTCCCTCCGGTAACATCAAGTGCGTTCTCGTATTGGGGACACCTCCACTACAGACCGTTTGGGCTGGATCCAGTGACAAGAACATTTACGTTTACGGTGGCGAAGATTATCGAATCATTCAGGTGAAGACTGTGCTCGCAGAGATGTACGGTGGCTGAAGGACACAGACTCTATCGGGACACAAGACGGCCGTTCGTTGTCTCTTGAATGTGGGAGGCAATCGAGTGTGGAGCGCCTCCGCCGACGGTTGCGTCTGCATCTGGGAGATGGATGTCAAGGGCATCAAAATGATCACACAAATTCAGATTCACACTCGAGGTGAGAAACAGAAAGGGAAGACATCTGAGACTCGACAGCCATCAACGACATGTGTTTAGTCGGCGACACCGTCTGGACCGCCTCTGATGATAAGACGATCCGTGTTACGCCCATCGCCAGATTGAAGGTGACACAGAAATTGAGCGGACACACCGATTACATCAACACCATCGTGGTCGTGGGAGGAAACAAGTGAGATACTACAATACCGTAACGAGGCGTCAGAGCTTACGCTCGTACAGAGTGTACAGTAGTTCGGAGGATAAATCGGTGGCCATCTGGGATACAACCAATTACAAATTCGTCAAGCGTCTCACACACGATAAGGCCGTTAAATGTGTCGCTGCCTCTCCTCACGGTGTTTTATCTGGATCGGCCGATGGTGTCGTCAAAGTGATTCGCATCGCTTCGTAGATTCGGAAATTGATTATTTCAGGCTTGGAAGACAAAGACGTTCGAGTTGGCACAGAGCTTCACTCAGCATCAGTACGGTGTCAACAGCTTGTTCCCCCAGGGCAATCTGGTCTATTGCGCTTATGTGGATCAAACAGTTTGTATCTATGATGTCGAAAAGTGAGTCGATCTTCATCTCTAGTCAAAATTTATCATCAGACTGAGACTGAACCTGACGTTAGGAGCAAAATCCACGGACAATTCAAACTTTCAGAGCAATATTCCGTCGATTACGTCTTCAAGGAGGACGCAGAGAAAGAGAAGGACGATATGGACGAAGACATGCTCCCTGTGTTACATTACATCAACGCAAAGATGAGATTAGAACCTGACGCGGCTCACCTTTGCCCCTTCGACACGAATTCCATCAAGAGCTCCATGAAAGCGCTGAAGGATGGCTCCCTCTTATGGTGATGATTCTGTTTTAAAATCTTATTCACGGAAGTGCAGTCAATTGGTGGCGGCCGAAGTACCTGGACTGATCGACAAGAGAGTATTGCACCTTAAGCCGAAAGATCAGAAGGAGATGGTCAGCAACTTGAACACTCTCATCAATTCTGCCGCTATTTTGGGCGTAGACACTTCTTCTATCTCCACCTCCGATTTCCTCAATGAAAATGTGAGTCTTTTGACTCCTTTCGAATTGTTGAACTGAATACTTTCAGGTGGATGCTGTCTTCAATTTCGTGTGGCAGATTGTAGAGGGAAGTTTATTTGCCAATCTGGCCACTCGCATCAAGCACGAACCAGAGTACGCAGTGCTCCTCGAGGCCGGTGAAGACGTCAGGGCTATGTCTAAACTTCCTGCTGAAGAAATTCTGCTCCGCTGGTTCAACCATCACCTCAAAAAGGGCGGAAATCCACGAAAAGCCGAGAATTTTTCGACAGACATTCAAGACGGTGAACTGTACCTCACTCTCTTGCATCAACTATCTGGAAAATCTGGACCACCCCCGGCGGTAGATAGCGACCCACAGAAAAACGCCGCCAAAGTATTAGAGATGGCAGCCGAATTGGGCTGCGGCAATTTCATGAGCATAGAAGATATCGTAGAGGTGAAGAGAGACAGAGTCATCGAACACGCTGACGGACGCAGGGACGCAATCTCATGAACATCGCCTTCGTCACGGAACTATTCAAGAAGGTACCAGGACTGAAAGAGAAAGCACCGGTGCAGCTGACGTCAACTGATCTGCTGGGAGGACGCAGGGACCAACCCGATCGCAGGAAGAGTATGACCATCGAGAAGAGCAAGTTCAAGATCGATTCATCAGATCGAGAGCAGAGATGTGAGAGCTTCATCCACTATCCCCGCTGATCGTCACAGCCTTCATGGCCTGGCTGAACAGCAGTGACGCCGACAACATGGTGTCTGATGTGTTTGAGGATCTCAGAGACGGACTCATCCTCTTGCGGGTGCTAGATCGCATCTATCCCGGCCTCGTCGATTGGAGGAAAGTGAATCATCAGGCAGACAATCCGTGGAAGAGGACAGAGAACTGCAACTACGTCGTCACTTTAGCTCAGAAGTCGGGCCTGGGCTTGAAGGGAATCGCTGGCAAGGATATCGCTGAGGGAAACAACAACTTGACCATGGCTCTCCTCTGGCAGCTCATGCGAGCAGACGTTCTCAATTTCATGCAAAACTTGAAGGCAGATGGTAAACCCGTCACGGAACAGATGATGATCGATTGGGCCAACCTTCTCGTGAAGGAGAAGGAGAAGGACACCCACATGGACAGCTTCAGAGATCCCCTGCTACAGAACGGGCTCTTCTTAATCGACCTCTTTTACTCCATCGACGAGTCTGCCATTCAATATTCACTCGTAGAACCAGGAGAGACAGGTGACCGAAATGTGATATGAGATGAGATCTGATGTGATGATCAGCGGAAGAGTGTGTGAGGAACGCGCAGTATCTCATCAGCTGCACGTGGAGGGCAGGTATCTCTACTTTCGTCCAGTGGGAAGACATCGTGGACGTCAAGCCCAACATGATCCTCATGTTCGTCGCGGCGCTGATGATGTACGCAACGAAAACGAATACATAGTCTCTCTTTATCACGTTGCTGATGTGTAAAAGTATTGCTCTTGGTAGATAGATGCATACTCTCGGACGAAGCCCAACAACTTCGAGAAAATTCCCGTACTCTCTTGTCTCCCGCTTCCCAACATGCGTCTGAACGATCATCAGGTTGAGTTTGATGATCGTGAACATGTCGATGTGTGGCACATGATGATTACATAGATGATGTGATTCCGATCGTGACAAAGATCATGAAGAGGATGGCGTTCGCGATGATGTAATGATATACACAAACGATCGACTCACAGCGTGAATAACTTGAAAATCGGATTCCTGAGGAAATAAAAGGAGAGGAGCATTGATCTCCTCGTCACTTCAAACTGCTGCATCTCTGAGAGTGGCTTCTTGCTGTTGTAATAGAAGCCAAGGGAAGTCAAATCTACACCGAGGGAGGCCAGAAGGGGTAACCACGACTTCTCCCCAAACCTTAATACCGACAGCACTGTACACGTCAATTTCCCGCCAAAATCACGTTTCGAGCTCACGATACACGATGGGCCTCACGATGTTGAGAACCTCGGCCGTTGTACTCGAGGTGGATTTAGGGTTTATCTGAGCTCCTCCCAGTAGCTGCAACTGCTGTTGGTTCCTGTCGTCTATTCCAGTCTGTTCTTTGAAAACTTGAAGTCGAGCATTAGAGACGGAGAGTCTCTTGCGTTGACTGGATTCTCTGTTTCAATGTCAATTGTGATGAAAAGATGATATGATCATGGATGAAGAGATCACTTTGGAGCTTCGATGAGTTGTTCGGTGGCATAGGTTTTGATACTCTCGACGTCTCTGAGTTGAGGCAGATACAAGTAATTCTGCAACAACATCCTTCCCTTCATCTTGACCAAGAGCCACAATTTCAGAACGGCTCTACTCAGAGAATCAGACTCCAGAGGATGTGTGCAATAACATGAATAATAATGACGTCACATTCGTTTGATCAGAAACTCACTTGACAGACTCCACGGCGAGAGCGGCTCTGTACTTGTAGATCTTACCAAAGGCTGACTTGGCAGCCATCTCGATGAAAAGCTCGATGAATCGAAGGAATGTCAACCAGGTGGCCAGTGGTACGGCGTCTCGGGGTGGAAAATAAGGACTCTCGATACTATCTCCCTCTTTCTCCGTGATCTTCTTGGGTGATGATGGTGTATCGACGTCACTCATTTTTCGGCGGAGAGAGCTGAGGTAATTGATGATGGAGAGGTCATTAAACCAGCTGACAAGGCCGAGCGCCGTGTATGCAGTCTCTAATTTGAGCTGAGAATCGCGCAGCCGCCCTGGCATGAAGAAGAGGAGAGTACGAAGAGCATTCTCTACCGTGGCAACTGTGTCTATATGCTCGACGAGGAACTTTTGGTACTGGTTCATCTTCTGATGTCGAATTGGGAATTGTAAATTTCCGAATGAATTGTAGATGGATTCGCGGGGGAGATTTCAGATTAAACCCTAAAACCAATGTCTAGTCATCATGACTGGAAAGTAAAAACACAATAGAGACACAATAGAGATCTCCTTTTAATTCAGTGTCCGTTTCATCTTCCGTTTCATCGTCGTCGAAACTCATCGAATCCCTCATCATCTTCTTTGTATTCGATTCAGCTTTTATTGGATGTACCAATCTTGTCCTGCAGCCTTCAACTTGTCCACGAGAGAAGTTCCATAAGCCACCGCAGGGGTGACGAACCCAAATCGGGTGGCCCTGGCAGCGTCAGGACCCTTCACATGAGGAACGTCTCATCACTTTTCTCTGTTCTGGACGAGGTGGATGGCGGCTTCAGATAAGATCCTGGCGGTGTCTCCGTAGCCGGGGTCCTGATGACCTCTGGCTCTTCCCTCTACAACGATCTCACTACCGTCCTGCCTCACGTCAGATATTTCTGCGGATTTTCTGCGAGATTTCTCACGGGAAGTCTGCCTCTACCGACCAGTCTGGCTCCCCACGATCCCTTCTCGATGAGCTCACGGCTGGGTCCGGTACCTGTACAAGTCAATACGGTTCCCGCCAATTTTTCCCGCCAAAAATTCACCTGCGGCGGGGCCGTATTTCTTCAGTAGTTCCCTGGTGAACTTGACGTTGAGCAGGATGCCAAAGGTAGCCATGAAGAGGAAGACAAGGATGGCATAGAGGGCATTGGGTGTGGCGAGCACCTCAGAGAAGATGAAATCCTTTGCATATCCCTTTTCTTCTCCCAAGAGGACTGCAGATCTACAACGAGACAGTCAAGGATGGATCTCTCATCGTGATGCATCACCTTCTCACAACTTGGCGGTTGACGGGGGACATGATGAAGGGAGCGGTCCAGGTCTTTCCTTCTTCGTCGTAGAAGGGGAGGAGTGTGTCTTTGTTCTTGGGGCATGCGGCCGCGGCTGCCTTTGGATCGGGGCACAGATGGTGAGATGGTAATTTGGTCGAGCTCTGTCCGGTCTCGGCGGCTTCGATACCAGAGGCGAGAGAACCTCCAGACATGCCTCCCTGTCAATATTGAGAATGGGTTATGTAGACATGTGATCTGTCTTCTCACTTTCGTCTCACTGAAGAGGTGATACGACTTGACTTCGACGGTCTTGGCGCCCCTCTTGTGGAGATGTTCTACGACCATAAGAGTACCCAGATCGGAGGGAATGGAGTCGTAGCCGCTCATGTTGATGAGGATGGTGCCGTCCTTCTCGGCTCTCTCGTGATGCTGATCGATCATCTTTTTGACCTGTCTGAGGATCAGATGATGGATGATAAGGTGGGGACAATCACCCAGTTGGGCTCTCCCGTGATGTCGATGTAATCGGTCTTGTTATCGACGCACGATTGGACCAAGAGGGAACCGTATTTGGCAAACGGTCCCACAGTAGAGACGACGACACGCGTTCTCTTGGCCATGGCATCGAGGGATGCCTTATCTCCAGAATCGGCTACGATGGGCTGCAACTCCTGCATCATATCAGATCTCGAATCGAAAGAACATCTTACATCGGCGGTGGCTGAATACTGTCTGACCTTCTTCTTGAGTTCCTCTAATTTGGACAGACTGCGGCCCGCGATGGTCCAACGGACTACCGATTGTTTGTAGTTCTTCAGAAGGTACTCCGTTACGAGAGCACCAGCGAAACTGGTGGCTCCAAAGATGACGATGTCGTACTCGCGTTCTTGCCTCTTGCTCATGTTGCCGATGGAAGTGAAGATCGGATGAGGTGGAGAAGCTGAGGGTGCCGCGGAAGAAAAATTCGCTGTCCTATTTATCCGTTTAGCCTGACCTTCAGCCCCTGCCTATAAGTCACAGCACAACACCTATACATCATACGCTTGATTTGGCGTCTAGAAGTTATGAGGAGATACTTCTACTTCCCACACTCGAGTTGAATCATGAAAACGAGAAGATCTCGATTGATCTGCACGAAAGGCGACGATCGATCTTCCAGATGATTCTTTTATTCTTTCATCAAGCCAACATCATCATCGTGACGAGGAGGAGAGCACATGCGGCTGTCTGGATTGCATCACCCGAGTTTGTCGGTTGGTTCGAAGAGGTGCTGGTGGTGGTCTGAGCTCCTCCGTTGTTCGTGTTGCCACTCGTGGTGCCTGTAGCTCCACCGTTGTTGCCGCTGGTGCCCACCACGGAGGTACCGGTGGCAGTTTGGCTCGTTGTAGAGGCGGCCTGGGAGCTCGAGCTGGTGACGGTGACGGATGAGGTGGTGGCGGTGTTGGATTGAGTGGTAGAGGTAGAGGAAGAAGTGGAAGAGGAAGAGGTGGGAGCGACGTAGACTTCTCCGGGTCTCAACACGTTGGTCAAGATGACGATGACGTCCTGCGATGATGAATAAAATGATTTGAAATGATTTTAAATCGCCTACCTGGAAATCGACGACGTCGATGTATTCTTCCCAAGTCAGGAGGTATCTGAAATTTCTTCAGAAATTCTCAGAAATGTCAAAGACTCACGTGTAAGGCACGGTGGTGTTATCAGGGGTGACGAAAGGGAAGACACGAACGTGGTGAGGTAGAGCTTGAGGAAAAGTATTGTACTTGTCCTGCTGGTAGACTCTTCCATTGTCTCCGCGAGTGCTGAAGGCGGGCCATCTACAACGAGTCAGCGGAGAATCGGAAGAACGTGTCCCACCTGGAGAAGAAGGAGAAGGTGGAGTATGCATTGGGAGGGATGATGGAGGTACCGACGTATTCAGGGTTGATCGAGTTGTTGAAAGCTCGACCGACGGAGTAGAGCTCGGTGCAGTCTTACGTCTCATCAGCGATGTCATCTCGAGTCGATGGTGACTCACTCGTATTGGAATCGGTCTGGCAGAGACCGACGAAGACGGTGGGGGAGTTGTTGGTGTCGGTGGGGCCGAAGGTGGCGATGGGAGCTACTGTGATGTTCCTGCAGAGAATAAATCGCGTGAAAAAAGATTTTAAAGTTTCCGGTGAGATGGAGAGTGATGATCACTTTGTGGGATCGGCGACGGAGAATGACTGGACGACGACCTCTCCTCCACGAGGGAATTGGGACCAGATGTTTCTGTCATCGTTATAGAGGGCATTGGTGGGATCGTTGTCCCCGACGTTGTATGGGAGGGCAAAGGAGTCAATGATGTACTGTAGAGAGGGTTCTTTATCACCACCGACACCGGCAACGGGTAATCCTATGGACAATCAGAATGAAGATGGATATACACGGTACAAACCTCTGAGGATGATGTGAAGAGTCTCTCCGTCTGAGAAAGTGAGGGTGATGTTACCGACCTGGAAGAGGTGAGGAAGGTGCTATAGAGGAGATGTTCACCTTAGGTCCAAGCGAAGTGGGCTGGAAGTTGACAGTGAGAACGAGAGGGGAAGAGCTGGACACCGCTCCAGTCTGAGGAGAAATCGAGAAGAGGCCTACCCTCGTCAGTCCGGCTATAAAATGCACACCGATGTATCCATATCTTCCAATCGGTTCTCACCTTGATCGGCACCGGTGATGGTGGCAGAGTTCAGGTTCACGGAAGAACCATCGTTCGTGACGGTGAGAGAACGGCTCGTTCCCGTATTGACCAGAGTCTGGAGATTGAAGACAACGGCGGGCGAGGTCTGGATGACGGCGTGGGTTACAGTCGTGAATAAAAGTAGAGTGGCGATGAATAGCTGCATGCTGTCGGTCGTGAACGTGCGGCGGAATGCTGTTGGTGAGTCCTTTGCGTTGCGAAAATTCTCAGAGAACTCAACTTACCCGCTGGTTGAGAACGGGGGCCCCTGGCAACCGAACAAAACAGCAGACTAGCCGGTAACGGTGATACCGTGAAGAGGTGGACGGTTGCACAGACAGAGACCTACGGGACGTGGTGATACGAGAGAACCCGACTTCCATCGGTGGTGATGTGATGATGGTAGTTCTGTGGACTCCGGGTGGTTTTGGCGAGCGACGGTCTTCGAGTTTTTGAATCCGTTGACACAACCTCCTCCGATTTATAGAATGTGCTGCTGAACAGACTCCTACTCTTCCCGTGTATACGTTCTCTATACACGCGAAGAAACAGCTCACGATGAGACCGATCTTGCACACGATGGATCGAATGATGTCAACGACTGGGCTTGAGCTCTGGAGGATTATGATGCGAAAGGTGTGATCTCTCACCGACTTGGTCATATGTCCGACAGTAGTCACGACCTACGTGACGATAGAGACGTACAGACTCTGTCTTCTCCCATCTTTCTTATTACACGATAAAGAGGGAGAGTTACAGATAAGCTCGTTTATTCCCAATCATCTGACATGTAACCCATTGTTGCATCTTCTTCAAACAGCAACCGGAATTTGGATGCGATTGGCGATCGCAGTTTCAAGGCACTCTTCTGCCCCGCAATCAGGATTCTATACACCTCGTCAGCACGATGTCGTCATCAAGAGATGATGATGATGATGATCTCACCTCTCCGATGACAGAGATGGCGAAGCATCCCGGTGTAGACGAAAACCGAACAAGATAATTTCCCGGGGTCCTTATTCTCCCAAGCTCTTTCTCTGCAGCCTTTGTGTCCATTTCGCCACTGGAGAGGGTCAGTGAGGTCACGTGACGTCACATCTCACCTCGTCTGTAGGACCTTGCGTATCCTACGTATCATCTTGACGTTCATGGGACCGAAGCATTCGAGCGTCCGGGCGAAATTTTGCAAGCTGATCATGATGACGCCGTTCACATCAAATCCACCGTTCATCAGCTCCACGAGGCACCTCATCATCAGTCAGAATCTCATCGCATCTGATGATGATTTTGTCTTCTCGAAATAAAATGATAAAATTGAAAGTTTTTTCTCACTTGATGTCCACCGCGTCTGGCTCGCTGACATCGATGGCTCTGAAAAATGCATTGAAAAATTCGTGGATACCTGGAATTTGGGTCAATTTTCACGTCCCAAAGTATTTCTCCCGCCCATTTTTCCGTCCCGATTTTTTCGTGAAGACGTTCGTGTCTCGATGACAAAAAATGAGAATCAATCCATTGTCAGTAATCTTGAGTCCATCACTTAACATCGTCGTCAATGCATCGTGAGAACTAGAAAATAGCGTACATTGGCACTTTTCTCTGTTATGAACGTCCGGACGAAAAATCTGAATATACCACCGTGTAGTCCAGGTGATTCTACACCTGGGCAAACTGTCATCAATGACCTGGTACCCTCCCTAAGATGTGATAAGTGCCAATGTACGTTATTTCTCTCCCCCCCCCCCCCCCCGCAGGGCTCCTTTTTTTGCGTGTAGCCACAGTATAGCTTGACTTTCACATTCTCATTCCATTTTTTTGTAAATGAATAATTCTTACATTTGTAATATTCCCAAATATCTTCATGATGTTGTCTTTCCTTCTTCTTCTCTCCTCTCTTCTTCACTGCGGAAAGGTAGTCGAAGATCGGTGCAATTGAACAATATCCCTGAATGGAGCGGTTCTCGTTGATAGGCCAAAATTCAAACATTGACTTCCGTCTGAGATGCCACATTCGATGTAATGTTCGGGCGATGTGGGTACTATATATACGCTAGACACCGCGTTCCCCTGCGTTGAGCTCTCTATGTTTAGTTCGTTGGGCCATTTTCTTTGGTAGATCGAAAATCGTGATGTATATCAGACAACGCCCACATCACACGGGGAGCTCGGCTTTAAAGACATCCGTTCGCTCACATTGTGGCAGAACCAATCATTACTGAGGTGAAAAAACGACTGCGAGCCCCTTGATAATTCGACTCACCATCCCCGTGTGGTGGGTGACAGTATGTCCCTGATGAATTGCTGCGATAGGAGAGGACACTACCCTCCGCATGAAATACAACGGTTGCGACCAGCGAAGGAGGAGATGTTGCTGTTGATATCGCGCATGTAGCTGTTAGATTTCAATTGAATCGCAAGGACGCAAACCGGTCCTTTAAGGATAATAACGCTGTGAGCTTTGTTTTTTATTCACTATGTAGCGTGGAGAATTTATCGTCAACTCACCTCGTCAGTCATAGTGAGCTAACTCTTTCTGATGAGCCCATCTATATATTATGATGAGCAGGATTTTGACAAGATCATCAGGTAATAGAATAGACGATTTGAACTTGATGGAATAACCTATGATCTTCAAATGTTAACCCAGGTATGAAATCATCTGGTCTTCCCTCGATCATAACCAAACATTCCACAATCCGTTAATCGTCTCCTCGAAAACGTTCAATCTTCCTCCTGCTCTGTGGTGGTTATTCTCAGCAGAATCACTTTGATCTTTCCCGAACGCTTCTCTTTTCCAGATACACAGGCTGGATACTCCGGCTGAATCACAATTTTGTCTGTATGTCACAACATCTTCGCTACAAGATGAACTCTCAACCTCAATGCGGATGTTGAGATGCATCACCGAAGAACATGAAGCCATAAGTCATACATTCATTCTATGTCCATTTTGTGTGACTTGTCCTCTGTCTGAGGCCCAGAGTAGATCCAGCGAATACACAAGTGAAATTGTTTCTTCTGTAGACTGATCTTCTCCTCCAGCATCTCTCCCTCTTGCATCATCCGCTGGATCTGTTCTTCCATATCTTGATTGTTCCTTCAATCTGTCAATTGAAATCATCACAAATAGAGATCATCACTTCTCTGTGACGACTCGGTAATTTCTCGATGGTGGCGCACAACTGCTCGTATTCTTCCTTATGCTTGACGGACTCCTCTTCACGAGCTAAGACACCCCGAAGTTCTCCTATATTTGCTTGAGGGACTCGATGGTCGACGCTGTTGAGGTGAGATGGAAGATGGATGTCGACGATGATGGGTCACATTTTGATTGGATGATCTTGGTCCTCCTGTTCTTGTCGATCTAACATTTCGAGTGTGGATTTCGTCTTTTGTACGCTCGATTCGAATATTTGAAGGTCTCTCAATAACGCACTCTCACACAGCTGGGTCCTGCGTGATGTCAGTTCGCGGGCTTCATACATTGGACACCCACAGCTGATCGACGCTGGTGTCGCGAGAGAGGGCATTTTAAAAGTGAAAGAAACTCTTCGCCAGGCCTTCTTTTGGAGGAAATCGTCTGCACCTGTTCGCTTCAGTTGGATTCAGTCTCCGGGCAACACAACTCACTCTCTGTTTCCATCGGGGGTGGTGCGATGTGATGCTGCAGGTGATCTGTTGGTTGTAGAAAAGCTTGTCCGTCGCATTTCCTCGAATACAATGCGCCACGTTCATCTCTTTCTCGTTTCGTTTATTCCTCATTTCTTCTCTGCGTGTGTGACGAATTTGAGAAAGGAGAGAACGGAAGGTAGGAGCCCGATAGTCAAGAACGTAAAGGCTAAATTGCCATATTCCTCGTGTTGTCTCATGATCTCTCCCATCACTTCGAGTGGCTCCATGTCTAACACTCTCCCCACACCGTAGACGACCGCCACGGGTGAAACAGCCAATAAAAGTGAACTCTGTAACAGAGTCGAGATGACATGAGGAGGTCTTCGAATGAGACCGAAGACGGGGACATAGACGAGGGCACAGAAGAAGCAGAAGGAGTAGTTGGAGAGAGAGTTGACGGAGAGGAAGGTGGAAAGGATGAGAGGAGCGAAGGTCTTCAGAGGGGTGACGTCTGCGGTGGGGAAGAGGCTCGTGACGATGTGGAGGGTGAAGAATGTGACCAGTGTCAGGAGGGTCGATATCGATACCCAATAGAGCGTGACCTTTCTTCCGTCAACTTGACGAAATAAAATGAAATAAAATCATATGCATCTCGTTCAATGATGATATCGATCGACAAGATGACCTTCACCTCTTCTGAATTGAGGAAGAGACCATACTGCAGAGAGATCGATCGAATGACAGTTGGAAGTGAATAGACCGTGAAGCCCAAGATCTCAAACAGAGCTGAAGACGATCAATCTCCCTCCTTCCCTTCTCTTCTCACCTACGACACACAGAGAGTAAGCGGCATCCACCGTATGTGGCATGGTGATGAGGTTCAAATACAGCTACCTCACAGTCAGTCGCATTCGCGTTCGCACTCTCCAGTTCACCTGCAGCATGTAGACGCCCAGTACGAGTCCCAACGGTATCATGTAATCTCCGATGGCCAGATAGAGAGAAGAAGAGGGCAACAAGTAGAAGTAGAAGGACTGGTGCAACTTCTCCAGTAGATTGTTCATCGATCGCAGAGTACCCTCTAAGATCTGTCCGTAGATAGCCATGGACTGTCTCTGTACACCTGAAGAAAAGTCGGTGAAATTTCATGTGATATCGAAATTTTGGCGGGAAACTGAAAGATATCGTTACCCCGCTCGTCCGCGGGCATTCGATTGGATACCGTCATAGCATCGATGTGATACCTTCCCCTTCAGTTTCATTCGAATGAAATACCTCACTTGCTGTACACGCCGTGCATCCCAGTGGGAACACCCACGGCCTGGTTGACCATGAAGGCGAAGAGGTTGTACAGCTGAGGGGGTGCTTTCAGGAGGAGGTTGTAGTATTCTGTGGGAAGGAGCTCCATGGCGTGATGGAGAAACTGCCCCTTCCATTCGGTGAACGGTTTCACGAGAGGTTTTGGAATGTCGTTGAGATCTACTTCGTCATCGTAGATGCCTGATGGTATCAATATTTTGGGACGGTGGATCGAATGTTTGGGACGATCGGACCGAACGATTGAGACGGAGAGCTCACCTCTATAGTTACAGATGCGTGCGAGTGTGTTGATCAGATCTAAATTTGGAAGCTGTCCGTTGGGTCCAGCTGATGACTCCGTCAGGATCGTTCAACGAAAATTCCAGATCTTCTCTTCGAAGTTTCTCGGAAAATTGTCTCACCTATGGATAAGGAGAGGCCTCTGGTCCAGTCTGAAGGTTTTATTTCGATGTGAAGGGCCATCTGAATGGCTCCAGATCTGGCGGGAAGGTTGGTCGCGTTGTAGATCGTCGAATCCCTCGGTATACCTAGGTAGTCTTCCAGCCAGCTCTTCAGACCTCTCTCGGCTCCCTTCTCTTCGTCTGTGAGGACGAGTATCATGTCTTTCGCCAGCCACTTTTGTTCTGGAGGGATGAGACCACGATCGAACACGATGATGGTGATCATTGAAAAGGTGATGATGAGATGATGGAGAAGAGAATGATGAAGGTAGAGAATGAGAAGATGAAGGATTGTTTGCAATGATCGAAGACGATGATGGATTGAAGACGATCGAGAATCAGACGATGAAGATGATGATTGAGAGATGGAGATGCTCACGGGAGAGGTAGTGGAGGATGGACATGGACATGGACAGGCCCGTCACCGCGTGAGGGCCGATCTTGACATCAGATGGTCGATTGAAGGTAGAGGACAACACGATGGACTCTTGTCCGGAACTCTTGTGAGCTCTGACGATGGAATACACGTTCGTTCCTCTGTGATTCACTGCATCGAGATGTGAGGAAGATTGATCTATCTTCTCGAAAAAATGAGTCACCTCTTGTGTGATTGACGATCTCGGTGTATGAATAATCGTGTCTGTAAGCATCCAAGCCGAGTTCTTCTAATTTTTTCATCACCCATGTAACATCGTCCCGATCCTGATGATATCAGAAAGGCAGATCAAAATACATTCCTTCAGTGCACCTTTCTCTTCGTTGAAACGTGTTCACTCCATCCTCTTGCGATGTGAACTGCTCTCTGCAGTTCATTGTTGGAGAACCTCACGTGCGCTCCACCAGGGATGAGTGCGTTCTCTGATACGTAGGTCCTTCTCGCCCACAGTAATGGAGAGCAGAAGGCAGCAATGCCAGCAACGTACAAAATGAACCTGGAGGGGATCAGAGGATGCGGAGGACGTGGACACACCCCAATACACCGATCGGTAATTTCTTCTTCTTTGAAGAGAAGAGAAGAGACCTCATCTTGTGAATGGATGCGTGGCAATTGCGATGGAAAAGACAGAAAAATTGTGTTTTCCACTACAACTGTTGCCTCTGGTCAGCGTTTCGAGTGAATAGCTTGTTCACTGAGAAGGTGATCCAGCCAGTTATCCTCTCCTTGCTCAGCGCTGTCCCCTACACACAAACGTTTCGATGTCGTCACACTCCCACGTGCTTCATGTAGCCATCGTCTCATGGGTCGCCCCTCACTGTCGTCATATCCTTGATCTATAACATATCATTTACTCTCCAATTTATCTCATCACTGGTTCGATATACTGAACCACGTGAGCTGGAAAATGATGGGAGAGAAAGTGACGAGATGTCACGGACAACGTGAGATATCAGACAGTTCTGATTTCCTGCTACCAACAGAAACAATCGTCACATGAAGAGGCAATTATCTCAGACTCTAGTGTCGATCATCAGGAAGGTGCATCTCTGATCTTCTTTATTTGACCTGAGCACAGAAGGGGAACATCTTGACGTTCAACCACTCCAAGAAATCCTGTGGCAGGTACGTTTGCATGACGCTCTGCACTCTGGCATCCCATCCTACGAGGTAGCTGCTCCTCATGTAAGGTGTCTTCATGGCCGTCACGACGGCAGCGGCCACGTTGCGAGGAGGGGTACCAATCTTCCTTTCGATCTCGATCATGCGATTCCTGTTCCACATCAGAATCATCAGGTCGCATGATATCAATCAAATGTGATGGTGATGAGATAGGCACCCACCAATCCTCAGATACGAGATGACGATACTCTTGAGAGATGTGGTCGACGTAAAAACTCCACTCCCCCGCATCACCATGAGCGACCCCGCCCATGGACTTGATGCCCGTGGCAGAGAAGTCTTCCTTGAACTTCTCCATCGCCACGAAGACACCGTCGTGGATGCCGTCCGAGTTGATGAAACCTGTCGATCTTTCATTTCCACATGTTCGATCGATGCATGTCACGATGAAGAGACGAAACGACATATGAAGAGTGTGGAGAAGAGGACAAGTTGTCGAGATGGAGATGAAATGAGATGGAGATGGAACGAAATGAGATGTCTCACCGGGTTCGATCGATGTGACACCGACACCGAAACGATTCAATTCCATCCGAAGAGCGAAAGTCAGATTTCTCATGGCCCCTTTGGCTGCACAATAGATGGAGAAGCCAGGCACGACGGCGAAAGAGCCGACGGATGTGATGAAGATGAGTCTACCGCGATTCGCCTTGGAATATGAGAAGACGGTCTGGTCGATCGTTTCACCTTGATGAGAGGAATGAACGTCTTGACCACATCGATGTAGCTGCACGGTTGTGGGTCGACTTCAAGAGGACGTGTGAAGTGCATTTCATTCACCTGAAGAATCCCATTTGCATCTGGTGATCGATGTCATCTTTCGATGTGACTTCGAAACCTCCCATGGTGCTGGATGCATGTGAGTGACTTACGTACGGTGATCAAATTCACCAGTGTCCGGCGTTGTTGACTAGCCCGACCAATTTGATGTCTTTAGACCTGCAGATCCCTCCCACTTGCTGATAAGCACATTCTATCTCTCTCTTGTTCGTCACGTCCATCACGACAGGAATGATGTCTCCAACGCATCCCCCTCTCTCTCTGTATTCTCTGATCAACTACATCTTGTCAGTCACCGTCCACAATGTCACGTGATCTCCTCACATCTTCTCCCGATTCATCTTTTCGAACTCCAGCTAGAACGTGGAAACCTGCTCTGGCTAACGATAAGGCGGTAGCTCTACCTATGCCCGCACTGGCCCCCGTGATTAGAACAGCTGAGCGTGAACAAGGATGGTCCTCTCTAGGGCCCTGACCCAATCCTAGAAGGTGGAACACGTGCCTGACTGCATTATAGAGGATGCTGATGATGAAACCGTAGTAGATCTCGATGGTGTGAATGAATCGGATGATGGGGTGTTGACCTTCTACGTGCGTGTCGCTGATACGTTTGACTGTCATGTCTATAAGGAGTAGTGAGCGTTGAACCGTGTGGGCGTGGCACGTAAGTATGTGCACATGAGCTCTACACCCCGTGGGATTTCTCCTGTTTGTCTCCAAGGCGGGTCCCAATCGCGCAAACATCTACAATTCAATCCTACCACAAAATATCTATCGACATCATTTCATCCATCTATTATTATCCGGAGAGTATGATCTCACTCTTCTTCACCGTACGGGCATATTTATACGATCATTCTTCACACTCCATATCTGGTGGATTGAGGTGACGACCTTCTAATATTAGAACGGTACGTGCTGTGGTCGCGTAACTGAGAGTTTCCATTTGGCAGAGATCCACCTTCTAAAAACCTGAACCTCTTAAGGTGGGTACCCGGAAAGGCCATTATAAAACCCTGAAACGAGAACACACACAAGCCGCATCATCAGCCGTCACGAACGATGAAGATAACAGATAGAGGGTCTCTCTATAAGACCCTCACACAGGCGAATCTGTTGGGGAAGATGAAGAGGTATGGTTGGGTAGTGGATGTTTGGATGCTGACATGATGGAGGAGGAAAGACGGAAAAGAAGAGCTACCAATGGTGGTATCGATTCGACAAGTCAGATCGCAGCAAGATTTCAGCGATCTGATAGATTTCGGTATGCAAGATATAGAGGTGACATTCCATCAATGTCTCTTCTAATGCATCACAGATGATCGCCAAAGATCTCAAGAGGATAAGGTGAGCTGCCTCCTCCATTCGGATTCCACAGAATGAACGATGCACAGGGACGAGAGAAGAGCCGCATACGAAGAGTCTCATCTTCTTCTCTTCCGAAGTCTGTTCAGTCCAGAAGAAACATTGGCAGATCAATTAGAGCAGCTGACCCATTATCTATCAGAGTTACCGGAGGAACAGACGGATACAGAACATCCACCCGTCGTATCTCCAAAGTGAGTCGTTGTCACGAACGCTAACCATTTGAAGTCCTGATTCCTCATCAGAAAGAATGGAGCTCTGGCCAGATGGAGAGACAAGTTCAAGATGAGGACATCTTTTAGCATCCACCCCTCTCGAAGTGCCGCAGTCACACACATCGATCGAGTGGTTCTCCAATGCAGCCAAGATGATTACGAAGTCATCGGTGAGCTCCCTCTCTATAAACTTGGATAAATCTCCCTCTCTGACATTCTACAGATGTCATCAGCGAGCATGAAGAAGATTTAAACGTGGAAGATTACATGCTGGAGAATTACTTAGAGAGAGAAACAGAGAGAGGGAAAATGTACCGAATGGAGAAGAGAGAGAGGAAGAAAAAGTTGAAGAAATTGCGTGGCGACATCGATAAATTGGAGGAGCAAAAGTTGAGGATGCAAAGGTGAGACTCACCATCTTGCGTGAGTTCTCATTCGAATGGAACAGATTGAGCAGCGTGGACACACTAGATAGTGCAGACCAGCTGAAAGATTTAGACTTGAAAATCCAACAAGAGAAAACAACTCAGGGGATCATCAAACGACAGCACAACAACATCCTACGTCAGGTATGTGACACTCGAAATTTCGTACAATATTCACGAGCTCGTTGTAGATCGAGCTGTTACATATCGATTTGGAGATCAAAGAGAGGGAGAGGAAACAGAGAGAAGAGCAAGAGAAATTTCAGGTAGAAGTCTTGCACAGAGAGGGCAGGGACAATTTAAATCCATGGACGGAGCATTTAGAGGTGAGAAAACTGGATGAAAATTGGATGAAAATTGGGTGATTGGGAGTAGAAAACGATCACGAAGAATGTGGAGTTGAACAAGAAGAGAGATCACTTGGAATCGTTGTTGGAGAAAGCGAAGGAGAGACACAGACCCGTCATGCATAGTTTGAACATGGTGTGACATTGTCATCTGATCACGATCGAGCGATCATCAGATCTAATCTGTGGCGCTCAGATGCATCATCATACATCATCACATCGATCATCACATCGGATCGCTCATCGATCACGATCGTCATCTGACACAAATCCTCAGTACAGAAAAGAATACAGAGAGATCACCACCACCCTCCTCCACCATACCGTCATCCCTGAATCCAAAGTGACCTCCCTCCCCTCCCACCCCACCTGACACCCTCACAGGTCCTACGCCCCCGCCACACGATCAATCTCACCACTGCCTTGGGAAGTCTGCCCACGTTCCTCCGCCACAAAGAAGAAGAGACGTCTGTGAATCCTCTCGCTCTCTCTGGACAATTTCCAGAGGTGGAGGGTGAAGGTGGGGACCTGCAGCTGATCAAGAGGTGCAAGCCCGAGCACAGTGGATCGGTGAGGAGCATTCTGTACCACGTCAATACCATATGGGCCGGCTGCGGGGACGGTACCATCCGACTGTGAGTTTTCATCGAGTTTTCATCGAGTTCTCTGGGTCTCAAAGTCTGGAACAGATGGGACGCCGTGACGGGTTACATGATCTACAACGTGCAGGGACACGACAGCTGCGTCTTCGATATGAAAGTAGTGAACGAGATGGTGTGGACTACTTCTAGGTGTGGACAGATCCACCTGTGGAGCAGGAAGGGACCGTTTGACAAACTCATTCTCATGAAACGATTGAGGGGCAAAGGTGAAATTTGAATGGCGAGGGATCAGCTGAAAGAGACAGTTCCGATCTATTGCTCGTACTTGCTGGACGTGGAGGGGAAGGTAGGGGAGATTTCGATGAAAATTCTGAGGAGGTACAGGTGTGGGGTGGTCACATGGATGGTAGTATCACCGTGTGGTCTTCGGAGAAACCGTATCGGGTGATTTGATTCTTCGGATCTTCCGCGTTGTAGATGGAACTGAGTGGAGGACAGGTCTTGAAAGAATTCCACGAGGGAAAGACCATTGGCTGCATGATGAGGAGGGCCGATCGCGTTTGGATCGGCACGGAGGATAACATTGTCATCTGTGATGCGAGCACCACTCGGCCGAAGGCTTCACTGGTGGGTCACACGGCCACCATCACCTGCATGATCTCTGTTGGTGAGTTCATCATCATCATCATCATCAGCATCGCATCATCGTCGTGAAACATCACATACAGATCATCTCATCACATCACATGATTGCATACACCATCTTCGCACCCGATCACCTCACCTCATCATCTCGATCGTCATCATCATCTACTCTCGCTCTCTTTAAAACTCTCACAGGACCCTGCGAAGTGTGGTCTTCCTCAATGGATCAGACCATTCGCTGCTGGAATTCCGAGAGGGAGAACTGCATGAGAATCATCGAAATGGACACGAAGATCTTCTGCCTGCGCGAGATCAAGGGAGAGGGTTTAGTTCTGGTCGGTTGTAGAGACGATCGAATCGCCTTGTACAGCTGCAGTACCTACGAGAGGGTGAGACTATCTTTGACTGTGAGCCGTACGTTGATCAACTTTAGGTGCAGCAAGCAAGAGGAGCACACATGGATGCTGTGGTGTCGTTTGAAGTGGACAAGAAGGGGAGGGTGTGGAGTGCGTCGTGGGATAACACCATCTGCATCTGGAGGCAGGGAAGATACGTAGAGGAAACGAAGAGAAATCGACCTCGTTCGTGGAATGATGTACAGCAAATGTAAAATGAAGTCCGTCTTTGTATTGTCCATAGATTTTACTCGTGTTGTGATCATAAATTCTTCTTTGTTTTCCCGAATTTATATTTACGGTGAACTTGAACCGTTACGGTGACGATTTCGTCTCGATCTGTCTCGGCTACAACCATGGAGAGGTCACCAACTCAGGTGATCGGCACAAATTTCTTCTCTTCATCTGATGGCCCCTTCACCTCCTCTTGGGTGATAGAAATGCAGTCTCTGTCACTCCTCTGAGGTCTTTCTGTGACTCTCTCACGCTGATCAGCCCCGGCGTCAGCAATCTCATCTGATCGGATGTCACCTCTCATCCATCCATCTATACATCTCACCTTTCCATCATCTTGAACGAACTCGGTCAGTAGCGTCTGAAGAGCATCAGGCTTGTCCATGGTCCTCTGGTCGATCGAATCCAATTTCTTCAGCCTTTCCTCCGCCTGCCTCCTTCAGTCTCTCTCCTCCCATCCTCTCACCCTCGCTGTGATGGCATCGGCCGCCTCGTTGTACCGTCTCTGTCTCGAATTCGTGACGTGCTTGACGGGTACCTCTTCAGGTCTCGACAGAGTGTTCTCCAGATGAGAACCTCTCAGTACATCGGCACTCCTCTGTCGAATGGGCCTCGTCTCTGTCTTCATTTCAGCATCTCTACGTCCTCGAACGATCACCTCTGTGACGTTGATTCGATGGGAATTGGCTGCCGTGCTTCTGTCTCCTCTCCATCCTGCCATCTGGGTAGATGAAAGCGGATTCCGTGTCCAACGGTTTATCGTCAGATATCGATGCCCTTACGTCGGCCTGCCTGAAAGGGGCTACGTTGTCCGCAGAGCTACTTCTGAGATTCTGAAAGTTGCGGATCCTGCCGGAGGCTAATCTGGGGGAGGTGGTCTCAGGCGCGGGAGAGTAACCTAAATCAGAAGAGATCTGATCGATCATCCTTCTCTTCTGTTCGGTGTTCTGTTGAATGAGCAGCATCAGTTCTTTCTGTCTCAATTCCTCTTGCGCCTGCTTCAACTCTGGGGGAGGTGAGGGAGATGACGAGTGAGACACTTCACCTCTCTTGTATTTGTCTTTCTTCTCGATCTGCCTCATGATGAGCTCTTTGCTGAGGCCGGCGCCATAATCAGGGATGACTTTGTACAATTCCTCCTTCTGCACCGGACTGACGGCAATCTTCTCTTCCTCTACCTGTCCCGATCAAATTTCAAATTTCAAATCCTCTCACCACCGGTGGTGGCGGTTGCACTTTTTCTTCGACAATCTTTTCCTCTACCACTGCTTGTGCCTTGGGTGTGGCCGGTCTAGGTTTGACCAGTAAATCGTCATCGTTCGAGACCCCCGCTACAGCCGCCCTCGATTTGGGCCTGGATTGGTTCCTCTCTGCGGCATCCAGCTCGGCTTGTTCCTTCTTCAGCCTCTCTTCCATCTTCTTATCCTCCTCGATCTCTCTCTGTTTCTCTTCCGCTTCCCTCCTCTTCTTGTCTTCCGCTTGTTGTCGTAGATAGTTCTGATGCTCTTCTTTCGAGTCGATGGGTTTCGGACGCCTGCCCGATACGTACGGGTTGCTGGTGGCGGATACTTCCTCGTTGTATCTCTTCTCCTCAGACGCCTGCGTTCTTGTCGTCAGAGGCTGATGAGGTGGAGTGTCTCACATCATCTCGTTTCCTGCGGTCAGACTCTTCCTTCTTTCTCCTCTGTGCCTCTTCAGCTTGTTTTCTCAATTCCTCAGCGTAAGCTCTCTGTTGCTCTTTTGCAGCTGCCGCTGGATCGTATCGTGCTTGGGGTAAGCTGACCGGTGCCTTCCATCGTCTCAACATAACCCACTTCATAAGACAAAAATTCACCTCCATGACAGACGGTACGTACATTGGCTCTGGTTCCTTTGGAGGTGCGCGTTGTAGATCTTCGATGAATGGATCGTTCATCGTTTGGTTGGGAGAGAACGACGCCGGAGCATTCCTGAATAGGAAGTTGACCTCACGGAGAATTTGATTTGATCTCACCTGTCTCTATTGCGCTCGCGTTCACGGTAGTAATCATCTGGAGGATAATCTAAATCATCAAATCAATTTCTTCTATGAGGTTGGAAGAGATGAATCGGGCGTGGTCATGACCACAGAATGATTGACAAGTCACCTCTCCGTCTGGGAGGTCTGCGCCTTGCAGGATAGTCGTAGTCATCTTTAGGGTGTTACATTACATTGAGATCACATCACGATCACCTCTATAACGGTCGTCATAATACGCATCGTTATAATCGTAATCTGGATAGTATCGATCGTCTGGATGACCTGATTGACGTCAACATCCTCTGAGATGAACTCAACATCACACGTCACCTCTTCGATCGTGAGGACGAGCTCGCGGTGGTGGTCCTCGAGGATTCTCTGGATAATCATCTTCCCTGCTTCCTTCTTTCGATGTCATCCTCTGTCTGTTCAGACTTCATCTCATTCACCTCTGTATGGCGGTTGATCTCTGTGTTCATGTTCTGGTCGTTTGTTTCGTGTGTATTCGTCTTCTTCTGCGCTTTGAGGTGACCCTGGCGAATTATCTACAATGCCTGCAGATCATCAGAGTGTGGAGGCGACGATCAAACCGAAGTCACCTGCTTTCAGTGTCGGTGAAGCAACGGGTGGTGGACTGGAAAAGGATGGTGACAACGGTGCATTCTTAGACGCCAGATATCTGAACAATTAAATCGCCTGCTCTCGACACACATTTACCTCTGATATTCGTTAGCTCTCTCTAGTTTGAGTTGCTCTCTCTTCCTCAAAACATCATCTTGTGCTCCACCGAAATACCTGTCCGTGTCACCTTCTTTCGCTCAAGTTCGTGCTCACATCTCATCGACCTCTCACGAACATATAGGCTGAACTCTATTTTAACCTACCGGTAACGCCCGTCCGAAATGGGTATGCAGATCTCGAACAATAAAATATTCAGAATCTCGAATTTATTCTTACTAGTAACAGCAAGAGAAGCAAGCTCGTGCATGTCTAAAAGACAGTAAAACCACCGGCGTTGGGGCAGCCGCCTGATGCCCCAACATGGGGTCTCGTGCTTTCTCAGTTCCACCGTCGCGTTAGTTACACGATTAATCGATCCATCCTGACCCCTCGTTTTGATGTGGTTGTAAGGGGAGAACACGCATCCATCCATAAATAGAACCATCCCAGAGGAGAAGGAGGGCAGCTGACGAGGTTGTTCTCGCATCTTTCTCGTCTGATTAGCATCCTCCCCTTACGTGGTAAGGTGCTTCTCTGAAGGCCGCAGTGTCAGCATCGTGTTGCTGCCCTGGACCACTCTGTTTATCCGGCCCGAGGTTTGAATGCGGAACTGGGACTTCCTTTTCGCGCCAACGGCTCCCTCTTTGATTTCGAACCGAGGAGCAACATAATTTCTCAAACCAACAAGTGAGAAGGAGTGGCTCCAACGAAGATGACCAACAAACAAGCACCCATTTCTGGAGAGAGATCACCCCTCTCGGTGAGAAGGAGACTCTTCAACTACGATCCTCTGGCCACACAAGACATTGCAGATCAACTGAGAAGAGAGAATCAGAGTATGAGCGAGAAGTTCTTCTCAAGATACCGCATCGACACCCCACAGCCATAAGAAGATGAGATAGCCAGGGAGAGAAGAGAAAAAGACGAAGAAAAGCCCATATCACTCGGCCGACCACCCCAGAGGAGAGCCATCTGGTTGGCTCCTCTAGGAGCTCGAAGAAACAAGATATAAAGCAGTCAAAATCGAAAGTCTTTTCTACCTTCCCAAGTTGCATCCCAACATTATTCATTCGCATTTAATTTCCAAACAATGGGATCGGCAGGGGCCATTGCGATACAGAGTATCATCTCCGTATGTGCACATCCAGATATACCTCTCTGGGCCTTCACCTTCTGGTCATGTATCACGATCACGGTGGAAATCTTTGTCTTCTCGGCCTTCATCTTCATAGCTCTATCTGGTAACAAAGAGGCATTACGATTCGGACTCTCCATGATCTTCAATCTGTCCGTATGTTTCGTCCTCAAGGTGATTCACATCCTCTATACGCATCGATGCCGAACATCGAGTGCAGTACCTGTTCCATTGGGATAGAATATACATCGAATGTGGGGGAACCGATCCTTCTATGCCTAGCGGCCACGCACAAGTCACTGTCTTCACGGCTACCTACCTCTTCATCCTCTGGCGCTCTGACAACAGTTATCTGGGGAGAGCCAGAGTGGGAGGTATGCAAAGACATCACCATTACGATCCAGTGACGAGAACATAGTCGCATGCAGTTGGAGTGTCCTCGTGTGTATATCTAGAATCTATCTCGGATACCACCGTGTGGCTGAGGTCAGTCTGGGGACTCTGTTGGGTTCCATCATCGCCATCGCTTCTCACAAGTGAGAAGAGAGGTGCATCGTTCGACTCTGAAGAAAGATGCAGATTCTGGGTCAGCCCGTTCATTCCTCACTTGCACTTCTTAAGGGTAAGGAGGGGCACGATCAGTGGAGACGATCTGGTTTGAAGATAAAGATCGAGGTCGTTGTACAGAAATGCTTCTGGAGGTTTCATGATGTGATCGTGTTGGTGTGTGGTGTGTGGCGATTTTAGATGTGATTTCTTCTCGTTCTACTCACCCTAGGGCAAACTTGTCTGTGCATAGAGAGATCGATTGAAAAAATGAGCATTTTCAGTGTTGTAGAGGAGAACTGTCAGCTCTATAGAGGTTATTTCTCTTCCACCCTCATCCTCTTCCGAAATGAGTTCAGTTAAGAAGCTCGACCCCAAGACGGAGGCCACGTTCGCATGCGTGCAGGTATAGAATGCGAGATGGTTATGCATTCTCATTTTCTATCAGAAAGCGAGAAACTCGACTCTGTTGATGCTCGAATTGCAGAAGGCAGCGCTCGTTGTCTCCAAACAGTATGCCAAATTAGTCGAATCCGAGCTCGCATTGGTGACTGCACTGAACAACATTGGACAACAGCAGGGAGGAGACATTGGAGATGGATACCAGAAGGTAGCCGATGTAATCAACACGGAGGCCGGAAAGCAGGCCGTCCTGGTGAGTGTATCTTGGACGTAGATTAGAACATACACCGACGTACACCATAGGCTCGCTCTCTCCAAGAAGAGATTGCTCTCTACATTGGAAGAACGGAGAAGGGAGACCGAATGGAAATCGACGTGAGTTGTAAAATCTCTTTAGAAAATGTGAACCATCATCTCATAACGTCCAGCAATTTGAATCCGATTACAAGAAAGTGAGAGGAGCCGTCAAGGCACAGATCGACAAGGCAGAACAACAGACGAAGAAGGCAGGAAAGAAGGGCGCAGCTGCCCTCCAGCAGGTGACGCGAACATCTTGCACCCATCGCCATTCTGACTCAGACATCAGTCCATCCAAGACTTGAATGACAAGATCAAGGAGGGAGAGAACATCAAATCAGATCGCCTCAAGCACGTGAGTCTCATCGAAATGCGACGATCTACAACCAGCCACATTCTGACGAGTGTAGGTGGTAGTCATCGATCGTAAGAAGAACTGTACTCTGCTTGGAAATTTCTGTGAGTTTTTGGTGTTGCGTGCAATTTCTCATAGATTTCAGATACGCTGATGACCCACGATAACGCCCTTCACAACGAGGCGTCAGCCAAGGTGAGAGGGCTGAATCAGAGTGTGGCCCCAGCTCATTCGTTGTAGATCGGATCACTGCTCGACCCTCTCAAGGCTCTGGCCGGTGCCCAGGCAACTATTCCAGACAGTCAGTCATTTTATTTTGTTTAATTTTATTTCTTCCATTTCTCACACGATTCAGAGATCCAAGAGCTGGTGACAGACGCACAGAGAACATTTGTTGCCGTCCAAGCAGATGACAAGTGAGCGAATTCATTTCGTTTTATTTCTGACCTCATCAGCTACAACGACTCTTACTCTGAGGATCTGAACACATACTCTCCTCGACGTAAGTCACATTCAATTAAGACTTCTTCATTTGGATTAAACTTTTTCTGATGAGATGACAGTTGGTGCAAGCAGCAGCCAGAGCTCACCACCTCCCCCTCCCTTCGCTTCTTACTCCTCTACAACGGACCACTCTTACTCGAACGAAAACTCTTTTGGTACCGTCGTGGCTCTCTACAGTTACGATGGTCAACAAGACGGAGGTGATTTTATTTTATTTTAATGTTTTTTTCTGAGACGCACCAGACCTTCCCTTCTACGAGGGAGATTACATTGAGCTCACCGCAGAGGATGATGGTAGTGGATGGATGAGTGGCACTTGCAACGGTAGAAGCGGTGAGATGATGATCATCGCGATGATGGACTCTAACAAAGACAGGTGTCTTCCCTTCCAGCTACGTGCAGTATACGTAAATCGGTGTGGTTGTGTACCAAATAAATTTGACATCATTAAACAACATCGTTTCTCCTCCGCTTCGATTGTAGTGACGTCAAGTGTCTCTCACACAGGTGATGGTTCTTTCAGGATGGACACAGACGATCGTTGTGAACAATCACCGACCAATGGTGTCTCACGATCGTGTTCTCCTGACCGTCGTTCTGGTGAATTGAATCCTCCGAGAAACCGTATTTCACCGTTTGTCATCAGACCTACCTCTCCCTCCAGATGTGGATCTACTACGGCTAGAATCTCTCACTTGTGCTTTGGACAAGTTTGTGGGTGCACGAGCCCTCAAGAATGGCAGGCCTCTCATTCTCGCAGCGCCAGATTAAAATAACCGCACTTCATAATCGTAGATTTCGAGCAACGAAGAGAAGATGGCTCCGCTGTGGAAGACGTGCATCGTCTTACTGGTGCTATTCTTCTCGTCGGCTTCATCCGATGTAGTGTCGAGCCTGAAAGATGTCTGGAATGCAGTCGGAGGTAACGTGGGTCTCATTTCGATCGCTTCCTCACATTATCTCTTCAGGTTCTACCAATTATTACCGGGGGACGAACGTGAGTCGGTGAATGTGATTCTAATGATCGACACCATCAGCCTTGCAATGCCACAGACTTTTACGGTGTCTCTTGCAACAACAACGGTTATCCGAGTTCCATCATATATAGTGGCACGTTGATGAGTTCCAGCTCTGCATTCCTCTCCCCGTCCATCGGTATGTGTGCGGATCTCCTTCGACTTCTCACGTCTGACAGGAAACCTCATCAACTTGACATCCATCACCATGAACAATTGCAATCTACGAGGGACGCTCCCCACGACACTCAATCGTCTGACCAAATTGACCGACTTGAACTTGTACGGTAATTTCATCAGCGGAGAAATACCCAACCTATCAGCGACCTCCCTGCAGAGTTTGACTCTATTCGGGTGTGAGATCTCAAAGTGTTTTGTGCTGAATCGAGTAGTAATTCAATGAATGGAACCATCCCCAGTACATTACCTCTGACGATATCGAGTCTGTCGCTCAGCAGTAACAGGTGAAGCGTATGAGAGGAGAACACCTGACGTCCGTAGGTTCACAGGAGACTTGTCCGCGCTGCTCGAATACACATCCCTGACGTACGTCGATCTCGCAATCAACGCGTTCACGGGCCTGTTCCCATCTTCTATCTTCTGGAAATTGCCAGTGAGAGATCTGATTGTACAAGTCCTCACGCAGTTGTACAGCAATTGGATACGTTATCTCTGAGTGGAAATCTGTTGAACGGTTTTACCTCTTACACAACAAACAGTCCTGCCGTCGTATCCAAGCTGTACCTCAGATGTGGGTGGAATATTGTACCCATGAACATACTGAACGATCGACAGCGAATTCGTTGGGTCCCCTGCCTCTATGGTTCGGTCAGTTGACCAATTTGAGAGAGTTGGATCTATCTTCTTGTGGCATTCAGGCCGCTCCCAATGCCTCCATCTTGAAGAACATCCAACGCCTCTGGTTGACGGGTAATCAAATCAGGGTGGACATAGGAAGCATCGTCAACGCACTCACACCCTCTGGTGCCACGGAACTCTATCTATCGAATAATCAGCTGACGGGACAATTTCCCAATATGTCAAAGTGGGAGGAGCACGATGAGAATTTCAGCTGACCCACACACAGTTTCTCTTCTCTGACAGTGTTTCACGTCGACAACAACAATCTCAGCGGAAGTATAAGGTCCATCTCTAACCTTGGCCAAGTGACAGAATTGATCGCCTCGTATGCTTTCAGAGGAGCCCCGGACGTTCGAGTCATTCCACCAGACGTTCAGAAGATGACATCACTCATTCGCCTCGATCTCTCTGTGTGAACGATGGACTGTAACGATCTGACAATGATAGGGCTGCAACCTGACGTCCACTCTTCCCAAAAACATCACACGGCTGTCCAACTTACGATCCCTCTACCTCAGGTGAAACTACGATGTGTAAACAAATCATTCCAACTTGTCGCAGTGATAATTCTCTCACGGGAGACTGGAGCGTCGTCTCCACGATCAACACACTGTGGGCGCTCGATCTGAGCTACAACAATTTCTTCGGAAATTTCAGCTCCCTCCTGACGTTCAGTCCCAGCACACTCCTGCTCAACTCGGCATTCCGAGGAGGTTCGGAAGTCCGAACTCTACCTGGATCGGGTTGGAAATTTCCCATTACGCTCGGGATGTCCGTGAGTACGCCATTATGTGGAGTGTCTAACGAGTGGTAGGACTGTAACTTGCGCGGTGATTGGCCGTTGGAAAGCTACACGATCGATTACATCACCGACATCGATCTCAGGTGAAGAGACGGACGTGTGGTTCACTCTGACATTCGACAGTGACAATCAATTGAATGGTGGTATTCCTTCACAACTGAGCACTTACTTCAGCACCTATCTGGATCTCAGCAACAATCTGGATCTCAGTAACAACCTGTTCTCTTCGATCGATAACGGTGCTCTCGATCGCTCGTCTGCATTCCAAACGTGTAAATTGCAAGGGAATCGTCTGCCCTGCTACACGTCTGCCGTACCCAATTGTCAGATGGACATACCCAACTGTGATGTGGCGGGAATATTAGACCAGCTGTACAACAACAGCGTACAATTGACCGTGACACAAGGAAACGTGAGGGCTGACACCCATCCATCACTGAAAACATCAGAATCTCTTCTCCGTGGTGGGACAGAGTGATCGGGTGAGTCGAATCATCTTACCTCAAAATTGAAGACGAAAGGTACCCGCCATCGTTTCTGCTGTCACGTCGAACCTCTTGGCACAAAATCCCAATTTCATCATCAACACCACGGACGTGATGATTCAGACGAAAACGATGACGAATACGTCGAGTAAGATGTCTCTGTCCATCGATGAGACGATATCAGCAGATGTACCACCTTCTGCGGTGGGACAGAACAGTGAGTTATGTGATTGTGAGAACGAGATGTGACATCCCACAGAGATTTCGTTGAGTCTTTCAAACGTCGGATTCAATCCTTTCGTCAACGCAGACACACAGACCACGTGAGTTCTACATCCACACGAAGAGCTGACGTCTCTTCAGCGTTGGAAATATCGTTGGACTGAGCATCTACAACGCTTCCGGTCAGCTGTTGACCATCGAAAACCTGAGAGAGACCATCAACATCACAATCGGTCCCGTCTCTTCTCTCAACATCTCCGGTGACTTCACCTGCCACTCGTTCGCCTTCTGATGAGACGTCAGATCTGCAGTGTCTGTGGTGGAACGAGACGAGAAAGGGTTGGTCACGCGATGGATGCGTACTGCACGTCGACGAGAGGCAGTTTGCAGTGTGTCAGTGCGTTCACGTGAGTGAGAAGTGTGAGACGACACTCACGCTCGCAGCTGACCAACTTCACCATCGGTGTCTTTCCAAGCAAGAACGAGGTATCAGGTGATCCACAGGCCGCAGATAAGAAGTCAGACAATCGTGTCATTATCACGGCCTGCGTGGTAGCTGGTGGTGTCTTCATCATCGCGATCATCGCTGCGCTCATCTTCATCGTCATGAGAAAAGTCAAGAGGAGAAAGGTGAACGAGAGCCACAGAGGTGAAATCTGACGCAGACGATAGGATGAAAACATCGTGGCCTTGGTGACAATGAATGGAGATGAAGAAGGTATGAAGAACAGACTCAAGCTGATCGACATGGAATACGAAGAGGGAGGAGTGCAGTACTGGAAGGCAGAGTGCGACGGAATCAGTACAGTGAGAGTGAAGAAGTACGAAAGAGATCAGAAGAGCACACAGAGACTAGTAAGAGAGGCGACAAACTTGAGGGTGAAAAGAATGGATGATGTAAGATGACTGAAGAGTGCCAGTCGCTGCATCATCCACAGGTGGAGCAATATCTGGGACAAGTTCTATCTGGTGAATTTCATTCTGTTGTTTTATGTAACAGAATGAACAGAGGGATATCTTGTGACAGAATGGATGAACCAGAGGAATCTGCACAGCTACCTCATAATCCACGGAAAACTCGATCTACAATTCGCGCTGAATATGTGAGTGTGATTACATTCGATATCCTGACAGTAGACAGAGGGGAGAACGTTGCCAAAGGTCTTAATTACGTCGCAGAGATAGGTATCATCCACACCCAAGTCACATCTAGAAGCGTGAGAAGAGATAAGCATCGATATTGATGTTCACTCACCGTAGGTCCTCTTATCCACATCTGGCGGTGCTGTGGTGGCGAAGATAGGAAACTTTGGAATGTGCGTGAAAGAGGGAGAGAAGGCACAGAAACATTCTATCGGCTCACACACGGTGAGATCATCTGCTCTGATCATCTCATCTGGTGATGCTGATCTGATCCTCTCAGGCACCCGAAGTGACGCAAGGACAAGTGTATGATTTCCCCTGCGACGTCTACAGCTTCGGTCTGCTCTTGTGGACCATGATATATGGAGAAGAAGTCTCCCATCAGGTAGACACGTGCAGTCTCTGACGTTGATGTCTGAACGTCAGCAGATGAGGTCGACGATGTTGAAGCACAACACGGCTATGGATATCAAAGGCGATGTGGATTCCATGCTGAAGGCGTTGGTGTTAGACTGCACACAGACGTCTCCGCAAGACAGACCCAAGCTGTGGGACGTTGCAAAGAAGCTATCACGGAGGACGGATGCCATGGGGGTGCAACAGATGCCTGACCACACTCGATCTTCCGAGACCGAAGCGGAAGTGTCGTACAGTTTCGTGAAGATATGATGAAGGTTCATCTCTGTGTCAACTTGTACTTTTCTCTCGTATTGTTCATTTGATGGAGCGTGCCTTTCGCGTATGTCGTTTGTCGATGAAGCCTTTGAAAACATTAAAGCCTCACACATTATCCACACGACAGACCTAAGCTGTTAGACTGAAGAGCTCTCACAAAAGCACATTGAAAATCTTCCAGTATGAAGATGAACAACCAACCAAAGAATTTACAGGAAGAATCCAGCGAATCCATGGACTATTTCGCAATAAAGGCTCATCTCATTGTGACGTGTCTTGCAAGCCTGTTCTGTGGTATTATAGGGATCGGGTAAACTGCAATACTCCCTTCTAAATCCGATGCTGTCTATTTGTGTTTCTTGGGGCTCCGTTCAATGCTCCAGACAGAGCTTGACAGCAACCTGAGCTTCTCCCAACATAAAAACTTTCGCGTCCACACAGAGGAAAGCCTGGCCCCCGAACCGTCAGCTGACCGGCGTTCTGATGATCGTGGAGGGGGCATCCGGGAGAGTCTGTGAAGACAGGAAGCAGATCAGGAGGGGGACACCATTCGACTTCACCGCACAGACATCTTTAGACGAGCGACTCAAGATCTTAACGTCATACGACGTGGTGGATCGGGCGGTCAGAGGCAGTCTTCATTCGAGACGGGATCTTACGAAAGATGGACACCAGCACACAGAGAAGAAGCTCAAGATCTGGAAGGATTGATCCACCAATAGACGATGTTGTAACAATCGATCGGCATTCTATCCACGAATGCGACACATTTCATCTGGTGAAATGCACGACGGACACCTTCTTCATTGTTAAGGACCCTCCAAACCCACACGACAGATTCATCATTTTCCATCTTTTTATTCGATGACGATCTCCGTGGATTCTATGTTCTCTAATTCCTTCTGTGCTTGTTGAAGTTGGTCTTTCTGTTTTACTTCGACCAGTTTGTCTTTCAACTCCCCGACCATGCTGTTCATCAGCTTGCCCCTCGCCTTCTCTTTCTCTCTCTCCGCTTCTTTCTTCCTCTCGTTGGCTAAGAATTGGATGGTGCGTGATACCTAATCATTCTGTGAGAAGAGGATCTCGAGATGATCATTCCGATGCGATCATGGTAGACAACGCGATGATGTGGTGGTATACGATGCATGATGTGATGGTGTGCATACGATGATGTGGTGATGGTGTGCATACGATGATGTGGTGATGGTGTGCATACGATGATGTGGTGATGGTGTGCATACGATGATGCGATCACCTCCTCTCTGATCTCGTTCGACGTGTTCAACTTTTCGATCTGTATGGCCTTCTTCTTCCTCAGTGCCGTGACTTTATCCTTCCCCTCCTCTTGCTCCACCTGCCACCCTTGTTATTCGATTTTATCCGAATAAAACTCCATCTACAACGCCCTCACCCTCTTGAACAATTGATCCTCCCACAATTTAAATCTCTTGTAACACGTCTGAGGCTGCAGGGGCAGCTGTCGAATTAAGAAGGAGTAGTCCGTCAGCATCCTCTCTAGTACCCTCGTGTGGGCCACCGAATTGGCGGGAAACAGTCTGAGGAAATTATCGAGCGCTCTCGGTTTGTTGATGTTGATGATGTCGCTGTCATCGATGAGAGACTGGCGGGAAATTCAGAATTTGAAATTCGAACGACGAGAGGGTCACCTTGACCTCACGCTCGATGTCGGCCCTGGTTTTCTCTTTCGCTTCGGGTCTGACAAGCATGATGCCGAGAGATCTGATTTTTGGGAGACCTTGGAAGATGAGTCGAGGTGATGCTGCTGATGAGATGATGTGATAATCGATGATGAGATGATGATCGATCGACGATCATTCGATCGCGATGACACGTGCTGGTGATCGTATGTGGATATGATGTGAAGGTGGAGATAGATTGACAGTGACACGATAAGTGCACCATGTCATGATCATGATCGACTTCACCTTTCGTCTCTGTCTGAGGACCAGGAGGAGCTGGCGGTGGTGGTGGTGGCGGCGCAACGGGTGCCTACCAGAATCAATTTCTGTGAAATTCCATCTACAACGCTCACCTCCGAAGCAGGTGCATCCTCCACCATCGGAATCGGAGTTTGGCTGGTTGTAGATGGTGGTGTAGCCTCCACGCTGGGGATGTCGATGTACAACCGACTCGATTGTAGAGCAGAAGCGGTGAGAATCTGTTGGAACTGCTGTTTCACCGCCTCCAATTGAAACTTGATGTCTTGCATGTCGTTGAGTTGTTTCTCTAATTCGGCCTGAGTTGGTGAATCAAATGTCTTCTTTTCAAGATTGAATTCATCGGGTGTGATGTGTTTGATGGATGTGATGATGACCTGAGACGCACCACTTTCTCTGCATGATGGTCTTTCAGAGGCGTGGGTGTAGCTTCTGAATCAGGAAGAACTCGAGCGAAGATGAGAAGGCGCGAGAAGTGATCGTACCATGTTACAAATCGTTCTCCTCCGTCAGAAGATGAGACATCGTCTTCTGATCGGTCGATTTCGATCCAACTCTCTATGTTGGTGTCATCGGAGGGTGGAATGTGAGAATTGGACAGTGATGTCTTAATAAAAAAAGAACGTACCTTCGCATAGATCGTCGTCTAACTCTGTTGCATCCTCTATGAATTGGATATCATCCTCCCGCAGCTCATTCAAATTCTCCTTATCGAATAAGTGTCGCAGCTCTCTCACCAAACAGTCCATCTTCTCTTTTTTCACTTGATCCTCCGTCGGAGCCTGATAGCTCACCCATCCCAGAGAGGGAACGAAAGAGCTCAGAGTCTGAACGCTTGTGTCTATCGTCTCTTTGCTCAAAAGAGTTCCCATTGTTTCATCTGTGGGTTGGAAGATGTGCACAGGAGAAGAAATTTCGCGTTGTTCTGTGAAAAGGAAGAATAACAGCCCAAAAGGCTCTGAAGTGAGTCGATGTTCAGCGATCTGTACACACAGATAGAATGTATTCACGACGGAGGTGCTGATGTTAATAACGAACGAGAGATCTTCACGTGCCATGATTTGTGATCGGATATCACGTTGCCTGTAGACTGTGATATCAAACTCAGAATGAAAGTTGGTTTTGTCAGTCTATATCCCATTGTCAATACGATTGAACAATCTCGATACAAATCCCGATGGGTTTCTATTCCTCTTCTATATGTAGAGGGTCGAATGTGGGTCTTCTCTGGGTTGTCCTCCTTCCTTATGAATCAACATATATGGATCTTCCCGACGCCATTCTTTTCCTTTAAACTCTTCCCTTTCTCCTCTCCGTTGATGGACTCCCTGAAGGATTGCAGATGATCTTGATGCGTTCGTCGCAGCTCATGTTGGGAGTAAAGACAAACGGCGTCGCCCTCTTCAGAGAATTCTTCCTCGGTTGATCCGGGGTCATCGATCTCAGGTCTTCCACCCTCTTTGTCTCCGGTGTGTCTGACATCTCTCGCACGAGCTCCCTCGCCTCGTGATCTGTTTGCGATGCTCCTCTTGTTCGTGTTTACTCCTCAAGATTGTAAAAATTACTGGGAATTCCGGTTTCCCTGGAGCCAGAAAAGCATTTCTCATCCTTTTTTTTGTCAAGGACGACAAAGTAAGAGGTCCTCTGTATGTGAAATGCAAGATGAATGAAAGGTGATGTCACGGACTCTTCGTTGTTGCTACAACAGTGTCAAATCAGCTGAGAAGACCAACTCCATCGCTAACGACGACAATATGATACTCCGCGCCGATTCACTGAAGACAATTATGACGAGACAATCAAGTAGAATGTAAATCTTCAAAAAGCGTACATTAGCACTTTTCTCTGTTACAAACGTCCGGACGAAAAAATGGAATACACCACCGTGTAGCCCAGGTGATTCTACACCTGGGTGAACTGTCATCAATGACCTGGTACCCTCCCTAAGATGTGACATCCCCCCCCGCAGGGGCTTGGTCTTTTCTGCCCCCCCAAGTAGGTTTTATACTATTCTGGTTAGGTACGTCGATCCAACAGGGACTGATTGTAATTCAGAAGCTACCTTCTCACCCAAAAGGTCGATTCGCTTATGTCCATCAGTCGAAGGATTCCCAGTTAGCAGGGAAGAAAGCTTCAGAGCCAGTTACATCTCCTTCCTCTTCGCATGTCAAAACAAACGACATCACTCCATCGAAGAAGATGAACAGCGCACCTTCTCAGTGGTGCCGTTGAAGAGGTCCCCATAGTGAATCATCCTGGAAACTTCTCCGACCTGCTGGAGAAGGTGGAGGCAGATGGAGTGCGCAGATACTCGATGAATACGTACCGAGGCAACTCAGATCGATGCACCGATCTTTTGGGCCAACGAGATCACGATGGAAGAGTCGACAGATGATGGAGGCGCTACGTCAGATGAAGAAATTGGACCAACAACTGGCAAAGAAGACGATCGTGAGGGGATGATGTGGAAGACGGTGATGACCAAGACAGGCTGCGAAGAAAATGAAGAAGGGAGATAATAAGGAAGAAACGTATAAATCAGGTGGGGAAGACATGTATTGTATGATTTATTAATGAAGACTTGTTGGACGAGGAGATGATGCCAATGATCAAACCAGAAGAGAAAGAGAGAAGATCAACTATTAGCTTCAGATAAGGTGAGGAATCAACAATCTTCTCCTCCTGACGGAGTTATGGCAGCATCCCTCGTTAGAAACTCTGTTACCAGTGTCTCGGGCGTCTCTGTCGGGAGTCGGTTGCTCCTGCCCATCGTTGCTCATGTTGTCTTCTGTCGATGTGGTGTTCAAATGACATGTCGCCCTTGTTCTGCTCAGCGAGCACCCCACGGACGGCCGGGTGTCTGATCGCATCGTTACACTTTGTCTCCATTGATTACCCCTCATCATCGAGATACGCCTGTTGCATCATGTTGTCGAGCACACGAACCGAGATTCTCTTCATGTCTATGGAGGCGTGGTGACGACCCATCCTCTCGTATTCTTCCAAACCTCTTCAGAGATGTATCACATCATCGCATTGAGTCAGACCGCGATGCAACCAATAAAATGCATTTCCCAAACATTTATTGTTGCGCACATTGCACGCCTCTTCCTCCCTGTTGTTCGTCCTCATCATAAGCCTCTTGTCTCTGTTTCTCTTGATCTCTCTTCTGCTCGTTCAAGTTGACCTTTTGCATCTTCACCTTCTCCATGTCGCTCGTGATCTGTCCATCACATCAGCAACCCTCTCTACATTTGTCGTCTCACCTTGACGTTGTTACGTGGAGGCAGAATCTTCTCCAACTCCTTCAGTTGGTTCTCCTTCAGCGTCCCTGACTTGGGGAATTGGACAGAGAATTTGATATAGAGTCTACCGCATGACTCGGGGTCCTTGTGTTTCGGCATACCTGAAGGACGAGTCAACGTCTGCGGTGAAATAAAACGAAATAAAATGATTTCTCGTCACCTTCGCCCTCGATCGTGTGGACATCACCGTGTGAGATGACTTCATCCTTTCCTGTTTGAACCAATAAGACACGATCGTCGAGGTGCTTGATGGACAAGTTTAAGCCACCAAGGGCTTCAATGAGAGGGATGGTGACCTGGATGACACGTCAACATCACATCTGCATGATGGATCGAAGACTCACCTCCATGTAGAGGTCGTTTCCTTGACGCTTGAAGAGCTCGTGCTTCTTCTCGATGAGGCAAAAGACGATGTCTCCAGGTTCCATGCCCGGCTGATGGAAGATGAGTCGCTGATCTACAGCGTTGTAGATGACTCACCGCCTCGTCAGATTCACCGGCAAAGGTGATCTTCTGTCCATGCTTCATGCCTCTGTCTATGTACACCGTGAGGATCTTCTTCTCTTTCATGACCTTCTTTCCCTTGCATTGGGGGCATTGATCCTCTGGCTTGATCGTCTCTCCTTGTCCTTGACAATCTTGGCATGCAACCTGATTATCATATCAGATGATGAAGAGACATTCGAAGAGGAGAGTGGAGATGGAGGTGTTCTCACCTGCATCTGTTGGATCATGCCGGGACCGATCTGTCTCTGGACCATTCTGGCACCTCTTCCATTGCACGTCTTACACTTGGAAGGACCTTCGGTCGATTTCGTTCCCTTTCCTTCGCACTTGTTGCAAAGAACGTTTCTCGTGACGGCAAGCTTGGAATGTTTTCCCTTGTACAGATCCTCCAATGAAACTTGGATATCGTGTTGGATGTCTTCCGTTTTCCTCGGGCCTCTCTGACCACCACCTCCGAAAAAGGAGGAGAAGCCACCCCCTCCAAAGAATGAAGAGAAGATGTCTTCGGCGGAGTGCATTCCACCTCCCTCCTTCAGGGCTTCTTCTCCGTATTTATCATAGATCTCTCTCTTCTTCTCGTCGCTCAGGGCTTCGTATGCAGCACTGATCTCTTTGAACTGTCGGAAGAATCAGACAGACTGCATTGTCAACGACAGTAGCACTCACCTTCTCGGCTGCGGCCTCGTTGTTGGGGTTCTTATCCGGGTGATACTTCATAGCCAACTTTCTGTATGCCTTCTTCAGATCGTTCGTGTTGGCCTCGGGAGTAACCTCCAACAGGTCATAGAATTTCGTCTCCTTTACCATCTTCTATGCGATGATGATGATGATCAGCCGGTGTCTGTTCGATTCTGGAATAAGTGATACTGCCATTTTTGCTCCGGTCTCTCTTCAACGCGGTGAAACGTCATTCTGAAATGTTGGTCTTTCCTCGAAATTTCAATTTCTCAGCCAATCTCAATTGACGGGGGAACATGCATGCTCGTGGACGATAGAGGTGGAGGAACAGTTCAAAGAGAAGGAAGGACACGTCCACGATGAGTGATCGGAGGGCTTCGAAGATAACATGAAGCCACGTGTCTACCCAAAATGGGGGGCTTCCATGGTAACGCAATGGAAGTTGATACTGGATTGTGGTCAGTTGGATGCACAGCGTTTCCTGACTGGAACTTTGTGGCAAATGAAATGCCCGAAAGCCGTTCAAAATAAAATCGGCATCACAAAAACACATCGCATTCTTCCAACATGAGGAACATCATCCTCTTTCTCGCCGTCTTGGCGTGCGCTGCAGCGCTGAGACACGAGTCTGTAGCAGTACTTGTAAAAGATGAACAGCACCTTCAACACCTGACCAAGGTAATGGGTGGTGAAATGCAGGTGAGACCACATTTGAATGAGCGGACGTCTAAAAAGAGCCAGGTGGTTCATGCGAGGAAGAGAGTAGAGGGCTCACTCGAGATGGAGGTCAGTTTCCACAACCATTTTGCAATATCTAAATTCATCCACAGATCGTCGTCACACCGAAAGAGAAGGAAACTTTGGAACTCCACAACTTTCAGCTAGCCTCCATTCCCCCCGTCGTGCCCGAAACATGTAACCTCTTTGTTTCCCATCCTTCCATCTTCTCACCTTATATAGCCATTCGCACGAAGCGCGATGTGAACAGCGACGATATCGCCCCTCACGATTACCACGACAATAATGCAATCCAATCTTTCTTTGCAGAGCTTCACAAGCAATACCCCGATATTGCTTCAGAAGCCTACAGCATAGGAAAGTCCGTGCAAGGACAAGACATCTGGGTGAGTTGGATGCAATGGAGACATTGTGGCTGAACATGAGAAGGCCATCGACATCTCTGAGAACGTGGAGAAGAAGGGAAAGTTAGAACCAGAATTCAAATACGTCGCCAACATGCACGGAGACGAGACCACCGGAAGGTGATTCATCATCATTCCACATCATCATCCACGATCTGATGATCTTCTGCAGAGAGCTCGTTCTCTCCTTTGCTCACCAGCTCTGTTCCGAGTATTCCAAGAATAACTCACGCTTCGTCAATTTTTTGCAGACGACACACATTTCACTGGTACCCACAATGAACCCCGACGGATTCAAATTGAGTAAGTCTTCATCATCACCACACGATCATCATCAACCTGCCATGGTGCACCGGTGGATGTGGAAGGCTGATGAGAAAAATAGGCCAGAGAGAAAACTTCAGAGGAATCGATCTGAACAGAAACTTTGACGACCACTTCAAGAAGCGTCAGACTGCCATGCAACCCGGTGACCTATCTCATGTCTCATGCGATCACCAACATGATCATCGCCACGATCATCACTGACGCGAACATGTAGAGGTTGAAGTCATGACTCGCTGGATCAAGAGCCGTCACTTTGTATTATCTGCGAATTTTCACGGAGGCGCCGTGGTGGCCAATTATCCTTGGGACGGTCTGTCCAACGGACAATTTTCCCAGGGAAATCCCAGCCCATGCCCAGACGATGACCTCTTCAAGGTATTTTCGTCTGGCAAGTTGTAGATTGAAATTTCTCAGAATCTCGCCTCGGTCTATTCAGAGAACAACTCGGACATGAAGAACAATCACGAATTCAAAGACGGTATCACGAACGGTGCCGCTTGGTACACTCTGTACGGTGGCATGCAGGTGAACCAACGTTCGAAATTTGAATCTCCCGCCAACGCATCGCTGTAGGATTGGAACTACGTCAATGCAGATTGTTTCGAAATTACATTGGAAGTCAGTGACAACAAATATCCACCAAAAAACGAGCTGGCTCACTACTGGGAGCTCAACAAGGAATCCATGCTGTCGTTCGCCGAGCAGGTTCGACGCACTACAACCCGCCAGTTCTCACCCACACAGGTACATCGTGGCTTCAAGGGCGTGACGACAGATGCCGCCGGTAAACCTGTCGCCGCCCGTGTCACAGTCTCCGGTATAGACAAGGATGTCAGATCAAGAAACGGAGAGTATTACAGACTCTTAATGCCTGGTACGTACAGCGTGACCGCTCGTTCAAACGGTTACCCCGACCTGGTTCAGAGCGTCGGTGAGTGGCGCGTTGTAGATTGGGGTTGACGGGCAGCAGAGGTGAAGGAGGGACAGGTGGCCAGACTCGATTTCGTCTTTGGAGCCGAGAACCAGACGTCGCAGTATTCTCTGCGTAACGTGGAGGTGAGCATCTTGATGATGATGATGGTATGATGATGATGATCTCACATGATGACAGAGCTCGTCTGCGATCGACCTCGGAGTCCAAGTGTTTCCCAACCCCGACGCTGAGAGCCGATTTCCCTACACCGTAATCGTCTTTGGTATCTTTGTCGTCGTGTGAGTGTTTGAGTGGTACAGGATCAGCTGATGACATCTACAGGGCCGTCATTATCTTTTTGGTGAGGAACGACAGGGCGAAGAGGTTCGTCAGTCGCCACAGAGAAACATTTGCCATGGTATAGAAGTGTATAAAGAAGTAGATTCATAGATGTCATCTCCTGTTTCTGTGAGTTGAGATCCATTTCTTCATCATGTATGTCCTTTGAGGTGGTTTGTTGTATCGATATCACGAGGGCCATTCAATATCTTATTGTCTATTGACTGGTAAAGCTTCATCACCCTCTCACATGCACACATGGAATGTCGCACATCCTATTGAAATGGGTTTATTTCCTTTTAGTTCCGCAGAATAGACGTCTTCAGACAGTCACTTCCTCGCAGACTCTCAACAGACAGTGAGACGATCAATTTGTCCCTGTTGGAGTTCAGACCTCTATTGCCCATACACAGCAGCCAGTGAAAATCTGACATATCGCGCTTTATTCTCAGTCTACAAACAAACCGCGGCACTGCCTCCCGAAAACGCATTCTCAATGGCTATCGATCTGTCTCAGTTGACCGAACAACAGAAAGGATACGCCGCAGTCGTCGGCGCAATCCTCTTCTTTGGATCCTTTGGTGACTGTAATAACTTGACACTTCCATTGATTTAGCCGCAGCCGTACCTCTAAAGTCGAGGCGCGTCGTCAAAGCGAACGTGGATCCCGTCGTATTTCAGGTTCCGATTACTGTCTTAGAGTCGGATGATATTCTGATCGATGCAGGTGTATTACTCGATCTCCATCTTTCTCAGCTCTTGGATCGTTTTGGCCTGGGCTCACGACGAGTTCCGTTTCACTTACTATGGTTAGACGCCACCTTTTATTCATTCATTCACGTTCGACAAGGTTTCATCAGTGCCGCCTGTTGGGTTCCCGCCTCCATCCTCTCCATCTTCGCCATCAATCACCTCGGAATGTCTGTCGCCGTCGGAGTCTGGTGAGCCATCCGTAATCCGACGTCTGATTCACCTCTTCCAGGGCCGGTGTGACCAGTGAGTTCTATCACCTCACACTCTCATCTCATCCTTCCAGTCGTCGTTAGCTTCATCTGGGGAGCCTTCCTCGATGGTGTCCAGTCCCCTCGCTACAGCTACTCTGGAATCGCCGTCCTTGTCGTGGGAGTCTTGTTGCTGTCTCTAAGCTCTTCCGAGTTTGTGGCCAATCTGGGTAAGAAGAAGAAGGACCAAAACTCTACCGTATACACACCTGCCTACAGTCCCATCCACGAGACCTCACCCCTGTTGCACGGTGAGGGTGAGTTTGCTTCCATTTTAATTCATTTGGTGTTCACGACCTGGTTCACGTTTCATTTCCACAGACGAAATCCATTTCAAATGATTTTATTGTTTCACTGAATCGAAACAGATAAACCGAAGGCGATCAACGTTGACGGAAGGTGAGCCCCTTAAGCTTTAAAATCATTTTTCATCCGATTATCGTACGTCTTTTTCTGACGCCACTCAGCCGAAAATCGTACAACGACGAACCCGCTCTTCCCATCGGTGAACCGAAGAAAAATTCCACCATCGGTCTCATCTGTGCCGTTCTTCTGGGGTGGGTCCTCCTCTTCATCTGCTTCTCTTCTATACTGACGAGTGTGTAGAGCCATGAACGGTAGTATGTTGGTGCCCATGAGAGGTGCCCCGAAAGACATCGTCATCACCTTCGTCATCTCTTTTTCCATCGGTATGTCTTCATTGTACGTCTCAATTTTGAACTCGCACCAGGTGTCTTAGCCATCACTCCCGTCTGTGCCTTGGCCTACTTTTTATTCAGACGTCAACGCCCCGTCTGGTGCGTGAAACAACGTCGACCACTGCGTTCGGCCTTGCGTCTCGGTCGACATTTCTGACGACCCCAGGCACGTCCGCGTGGCCTTGGTCCCCGGCCTCTTGACCGGTCTCATTTGGAGCATTGGTAACGGCTTCTCCATCTACGCCACGACTTATCTCGGTCTCAAGCTCGGCTTCCCGTTGACCCAGGTGGGAGGCCGGAGCGGCTCGTTGTAGATGGGGTTGACCCCTCCAGTTGGCGCTGGTCGTGTCGGGTCTGTGGGGTATCATTGTCTTTAGAGAGGTGACGGCCTTGGCCAGTCTCGTGTGGTGGTTCGTGTCACTGCTCGTGGTGGGAGGGGGTGTCGCTCTCATGGTACTGGCTACGATATAGACATAAAGAAAGGATCGCGAGTTTTCTTTGAAATTCGACGGGTGGAGTAGATGATGGAGCTGATTCTCCATGACGGGGAGTAGGGACGCATCTACAAGGCTCGCTCGTTTATTTCTATTTAAAAGTATTCGTTGATGTCCACCCCGTGAGCTGCTAATAATAGCCTCTGGAGCAATAGCTGCACTACAACGAGGTAGAGAGCCTCGTGATCAGCTCCCGTGAACTTGTGGACTAGATTTCCCACCATCCAGGGGAGTAAAATGGGCGGGAAAATGGGAGCGATGACCATGGGAGCGATGTACTGCTTGCCGACCTGTTTCGCGCCCTTTTTTCCCAGCCAGATTCCCGCCTTTTTCGCATAGGCCATTCCCTTCTGTCCCGCGCTCCTGATTCGTTCAGTGACGATCTACAACGTTGTAGATGAAGTCACCTGGGGTCGTATTGACCTAATAATAGCCTCTCGCGGATGAGAGTGACAAAGTCCTTTGTCTCGTCTTCGTTTGCAGTGGAAGCAGTGTACTCTCTACTTCCCAGAAATTCTGAAGAAGAACCAGATTTGACCTTCTACAACGAGTCAGATGAAGGATCGATCTACAACTCGCCATCTTGTCTTGTTTTTCGGCCTCGTTGGAGCGTAATTCTTCCTTCTTGTCTTCCTTCTCCTTCTGTTCGTCTAACAGGCACATGGCATAGCCAACCGTGAAACGTAACACCTGTCCACCCCTCAGGTTACGTACGTACGTACGTACTCACGTTCTCGTTGTCTACGCCCTTCTCTCTTATCCTGTTCATCATGTCTTTGACCTGATTCGAATTAATGTCGACCATAGATTGTCGACAATGTCTCACGTTATCCTTCTGAATCAATTGATTAAAACGAGTTTGAAAGTCTTCGTCTTTCTTCTTTTGGTCAAAGAAAGTCTCGGCGATGGCGTTCAGCAGCCTGACCTATGATGTCGTCATTACGAGTCGAGACGTCACGGGGAGTTGTAGATGGATCACCTCCAATTGTTCCATCCTCTTGTCGTCGCGGGAGCAACTGGCCTCCTTCATCTTTCGTCGAAATTTCAGTCGAATGGGAAATTTCGCGTAGATTTCACCTCCTTGCTCTTCAAGCTCTTCATCTCTTCCTTGAAGGACATTTCCCCCTTGTGAACCTCCGTCATCACCCTGATGACATCAACTCCTCCCACGAAATTTCATCGAGATTTCACCTGTACAGGACCTCGAACCAGTTAGCACCGTTTCCCGCCTTCCAGTTTCGAGGGTTGAGTGATTCGTAGCTGTGCATGCACTTGGCCTGCATTCCCTTCCTGTTCTTACTGATGATCTTCCACGCTTCTAATTGTCCATTGTTCTCCAACTCTGGATCTGATAGGAAGTGAGATGAGTACGTGTACGTTCGGTACGTACCGTAGAGGGACATTCCCAGGATGTCGGCCACTTGCTGTCTGGCCGCCGGGTGCATCGCGCTGAGGAGTAAGAAGGGACGAATCATTCCACAGTCGCGGGCGAGTTTCTTCACTTCAGTTTCTCCTTTCATCTACAATTCGAGTCACGATCGTGATCGTGATCATCTTTGGGATGAGGATGATGATGATGATGACGGTGACGATGATGAATGGGTACCTCTCCGACGAGGCTGTCTAAAGACGTAGAGTAGGAGGTGTCTATGGTACCCTCTCCATCAGTGGCGGGATGATCTCTTCGAAACATCTTCGCCATCACCTTCCGTCCATCAGACATCATCATCATCATCATGCAAAGTCATCACCTTGAAAGGTCCCACAGGAGAATTGAGTCTGAACTGGATGAACACCGTAGCCATCTCCCCTGCGCCAGTCACTTCCATCTACAACAAGCCATCTCACCCTTAGGCACGACCCATTCGATGGCCAGAGTCTTCTCTGCAGAGTGCAGTTTGAAGACTTCGTGTGTCATCGTCTTGCCTTCTTTTGACTTGACGTGAATGTCTGCTGCAACGTACCGAGGACCTTTGTCTCCGCCGGGGAGGGAGGCTGTCGTGAAGGCGTAGAGCATGTAGCAACCCTCTCTCACTTTCTCTTCGAATTGTTTCACTTTGCCGCCGACGTGGAGACTGGAAGACGGTGAGTGATGGTGGGTGACGATGTGTGATGAGAGGTTGAGATGATGAGATGAAGATGATGTGTGAGATGATGTGACATGTGATGGAACGTGAGATATGAGAGGTGAGATGAGATGGTGTGCGATGAGATGACAAGTGAGAGAGGTGCGAACCTGACGGGCTTGCCCTTCTTTGTCTGTGGAGGGGATCAGATGCGATGAGAGATGAGTGTGTCACACCTGCATGGACCAGACGATCTGAGGACCACTCTTGTCATCGAGAGAAGATGAAGAGGAGCTGCGAGACATTCCTGTTGATATCGTGAGTGTCTGAGGTGAGGAAGAAAGAATGACCTTGTGGCTCGATGGTGGAGGCACCTGAGGACTCTTCCTTCTTCTCCTCTTTCTTCTCCTCCTTCTTCTCTTCCTCTTTCTCCTCTTGCTTTTCTTCTTTCTTCTCTTCCTTTTTCTCTTTGTCCTCTAATTTGGTTTTTTCCATCGTTGATTCGATGTCCTCCGTGGCGGGCTCATCCTTTGGCTCCTCTGATCGTTCTTCTTTGGATGCCTCTCTAACATCGGCCTCTTTAGAGGGTACAGGACTCCTTGAAGACATGGGAGAGGGAATAGCGGGAGACTTTCCCTTGAATGACCCCTTCTATGGACCAATCAGTCACCGTCCCAATGTCCAGCATTCACCTGTTCAGAGGGCGCATCGAGGTTCTTCAGTGCCTCTCTGGCTTCTTCAGGTTTCTTCTGTTCGTATGGATTCTGCATGGGGTAGATCTTCCTCTCCTCGGTGTAACCTTGCATCTCGTTCGATTTCTTCGTTTGTCTTCGTTGGTGTCTGTGTGTGTGTTTGGTGATTTATCTGTAGAAGGGACGAATCTAGAGATCAGACATGTGCGGTAGAACGCTGAAGCTGTCGATAATTCCGTTTGAAATTTCAATCACAGATCTCTACCAGTCTCAAATGTCTCATCATCTTGATAAGACAAACACACCACGTGCGAAAAGAGAAGCACCATGGATAGAGGTACCTCTTACACAATCTAACCTGTATAATTGACCGCTTCTCTCGCGATCCAATTCCTCTTCAATATTTCGTTCGAGCTCATCCCTACTTTCACGGTATCCCGTCTAAATATATGGCTGCACTACGCTAACTCATGTTCTCACCTCATCGCGAAACCGAGTATACGCTGGCCCAAATTACGTTGTAGATGGCCCAAGCGAGGCTTGTGACCTCCGGAACTGAACGGACGATTTCAAGGAAGGCAGTATCAAGACAACAGGAGGAGAAGAAGACCATGCCTGACGCACAACAAGATCTTAGAACAGAGCTGAGCAAGTTGAAAGCTCTCAACACCATCATCATGGAGTGTTACTCACGCCTGTCCCCTCTCGAGAAGCCTACAGTGGCGGAACATCAAGACGAAGCCTTCGGTCGAAGACAAAGGCAATATCACCAGCCGATCTCGATCGTGCCTGGAACTCTGTACAGACGAACGCTGACTAAAGTATCGCTCAACTACAATCAATGGTCGTTCGAATACGATTCCGCCTCTGCAAATAAGTCCTTCGTTCTACCGCCCGTAGAGAAGCATCTCAGTTCTATCCGCAACATCTTCAACGATCCTTTGCC
>MDYQ01000228.1:0-42774 GCA_003024175.1 Planoprotostelium fungivorum | reverse complement strand
TTTCACAGGTTTTTCGAATACGACAGAAGGACTGGCCACGAAGGATTTCTCTGGCGTCAGCTACCACAACAAGCGTCCCAAATTTACGAACGAATTTAAGATCGTGTTACCCACCGTTCTCAACACCAAGCACCACCTGCTCTTCACCTTCTACCACGTACAATGTCAAAAGAGTAAAAAGGACGAGAAGGCCGAGGTGAACATATGATTTCCCGCCAGAAATTGACGAGAAAATTCCAGGTCGTTCTGGGTCACGCCATTTTACCCCTCCTGTCCGACCTGGTGAGACGAACATTCTTAGAAATTTCATCTGGCGCGTTGTAGTCTGACATAATACAGATCGACGGTGGTACCGTATTGAAAGACGAGAGTCGATCGCTTCCCATCTGCACCAACTTCTCCAACGGTTACCGTGAGAACCGCAACAACGAAGCATACAAGGTTCGAAATTCAAACGTCCCGCCAAAATTCCTGACCGGTTGTAGTGGATCGATAACAAGAAGGGAGTCTTTCAAGTCCGCACGAAATTACTCTCCACGGTGCATTGTCAAGACGAACACATCCACCAATTCTTCTCACTGTACGATCGTCTGCACAACCACAACGAGGGAACACCTCAGCAGGTGAGTCATCTACACCGTTGTAGATTGACGTGTGACAGGTCGCCGAGAGCCTCGATCACATGAGAAAAGCCAACGGAACGAAATTGATCCAACTGCTGCCCATCGTGATGAAGAAGGTGACCGTGAAAATCCGGTGAAAACTCACGCGATGTAGACTCTGACACTTCTCTGTGAAATTCCGGTGAATGCGGCGGAGCAAGTGTTCTCTCACCTCATCGCCCTCGTGGACAAGTGAGAGATTCGAGAGAAATTTCATCTGACAGGTGGCGGTAGGATCTACAACGAGACGAAGAACAACGTGTTGGAATCGTGGCTGACTTTTGTCTTCGATAATGAAGTGGGAGAGAAGGTTCCCCTCTATCAGAGATTATGTCAAGTGTGGTCCAATGTCATTCGCAGTCGCGAGGTGAAATGTCTTCATCTCTTTATTTCTCGACATTGAAAGAAGATGAAAAAATATCACTCTACATTGTAAGATGGAGAAGAGAGAGAAATGATCACAAGAGAGTAACACATTGTGACTCTATTTAGGATCAGCCTGCGAGTTTGGAGGGTATCTTCCAATATTCTTGGTTCTTCTTCGGCATCATAACCAAATCGATGATCCTCTTCCTACACAAATCGGGTACTCTGTCCGGTACGTAACTCGAAATCTCATCGACATTTCTCAACCTGGTACCAGGTTGTACCGGCTCGTCGTCTACTTTCTCTGCGGATGCCATCGCTTCCCTCCACCATATCATCCGCGCTTGTCTAAAGAGCGTCAAGATCCTCTCATCTACAACGGCCAGACAGCTCAACAACCAAGTTGCTTACTTTTTGAAAGACCAGATGTCCATACTCAACCGATCCACCATCTTCAAGTTGGTGAGTTTCCATCGGAATTTCGAGGGCGTTGTAGAAGGATGACGTCGTGCAGATTTACGCTTACGTGGGAGGATTAGAACAGGGGGGACAGCCTCTGTTGATCGAGATGAAATTCTCTTGCATGAAGATCATCAACGACCACGAACATTACGTCGCTTTCAATTCTCCACAGATGAAAGCAGATTTGGGACCTCCGTCAGATATTCTCAGAACGTTCTGGTGAATACCGCGAATATTACGAGGAATTTCTGAGAAGTTTCCCCCAGGCAGAAGCATTTCTTGGTTGGATTGATGCTGCAGGAGATCAACTCTGTATTTGTCAAGGGCACAAATGACCACGACCTCTCTTCTCTCTCCCCCGTGAGATATTACATCGAAATCCCATCAAAATCTCAACTTACGTCACCAGGCTATGGACACCCTGAAGACCATCCTCTACAAACACAACTTTGATGCGAGATATGCAAACGATCCAGAGATGATCAAGACGATCATTGCCATGTATTTTCCCTTCTTGATTACGGTGGTGGACAACCTCAAGGCCGTAACCAGCTGTAACCTGTCCGATCGACGTAACATATTCCTGTGCTGGCTGTACGTTCTAAAGCACATACCGAGAACGCTACTGCAAGATTGGTGGAGGGCGGACACTACAACCAGGAAATTGAACTTTTGGGACTGTCTACAATCCGCCGTCGACGTCTTCGAGGTGAGATTTCGAGTCGAATGGCTTGTTGTAGATTGACGATTGGCAGTACAAGAGGAAACCGGAGGAGGTCATTATGTCTCCGAATCTGGAGGACAATCTATCACCCACGACAATCTTGAAGAAGAAAAAATCACAAAAACCGGAAAAGAAAAGATTTACCGTCATCCGCAGCAAGGTGAGTCGGCCCGATACGTCAAACTACAACGAGGCAGGATTCGGACAATCACATCGAGAATTCCAGCTCGCGACCGACCACACCTCCCTCCGCCCCCAGCTCACCCTCTCGTGATTATTTTATTTCATTTTATTCTCACATTCTCTTCGTCACTCTACATGACAAACGCTGAGTGTTCCACAGTGGAAGCGAGACCGACAGTGTCGTCCCCTCCGTCTACATTATCTCTCCTGCCGACAAACAATTCCAGGCGGGAATCACACTTGGGAAAAGAAGTCTCGTTCGTGGTGCTCGATACCCTCCTCCTCTTTGTCAAAGACTTCAGGTGGGATCCTGAAGAAATTCCGGAGAAAATTGAGGGAAAAATAGGGATAACATGATGGTGAAGCATTCCACCCTGCTGAAACCTGTTTTCGAGACCATGTGTCTATTTTTAACCACGAATCAAGCTGTACGATTCTTGACTGCCGCCAACATGGCCTTGACCAATCTCATCGTCGAGTTCAGAAAGTGAGAGAGATTTCGTGGAGAATCTGTGGAGAGCTGATGGGAAAACAGACCCCTCTTCCGTTATGCACACAATCTCTGTGGTGAATTGTGCTACCAGACCATCAGACATTGCAATTTCAGATTACGTTCACCCAGGATTGAGGCTACCACCCTCCTGTACATCCTCATCTCCGTACGTAACTCGAAATTTCACCCCTTAACCCGTACAGAACAACTACAAGGAGATGAAGAACTTTTCAAGAACGAAACTGCAGACGGGTATTTCAATTTCAAATTTGGCGGGAGAAACAACAGACTTCACCATGCTGACAGAGTCTCTATCCATAGTCGTCAGCCGAGGCCACTCTGGAAAATTCGGTACAAAGTTCAACAACACCCTACCGTGAGTCAGTTTCCGCCATCTCCCCAGATCTCCCCGAGATTTCCGCTTACGTCTTCCCAGCGAGCAAGTGGAAGAGATGGTCAATCGCTTGTTCGGTGTCATGCGTGACTCGCAGAAGATGAAAGAATCCTCGTGGGACCCCGAGAGACACAGCGAGCTCTTCTATCAGATCTCGAAGGGATTCACCGACTCACCCGACTTACGTCTCACCTGGCTCAGCCACTTGGCCAATTTCCACGAGAAGGTGAAGCGGAGGGATCGCATCGAATTGAAACGTTGTAGAACGAGAATTTCGAGGAATTAGCCCTGGTGAAGATCTTCATGGCGGCGCTCGTGTCGGGTTACATGAATTTGGCCAACATGCAGCCGAAAAATTTCCCGAGAGAATACACGGACGTGTACAAGAATATCAATAGGGAGATGTTGATGCCACAGAGTTCGGTGCTGGAATCACTGGTGGGATTTGACGACACGGCGTGAGATTGAACGTGGATGGCAGGAGGGAGAGGTGTGTGTGTCCAAGATGTTCACGGAACAAGGCTTCATCAACTTGTTGATGGATTCCATACGTTCTTTGGAAAAGGTGAGGGATTTCTTTGAAGCGGACAGGAGCGTACTTTATTTCATTTTATTTATATTCTTCAGGCGAAACAGTGGGAGAACTGTGTCGAAGTGTACCAGAGTGTACAGACTATATTCCACAACCACCGTAATTTCATCCAATTAGAGAGAGTGTACAGCCACCTCAACCTCCTCTGTCGTTACATCGTCGGCAAGGTGACCGAAATTTCACAGATTCTACCAAGAATTTTCCTCGAATTCTCTCCGATTTTTCCTCCACTTTTCACGGAAGACGATCTGAATGGGAACAGATGGATGCGGATGCCTCTTCTGCCTCGAATCAATCTACGAGACTCTTCCCCCTCTACTACCGTGTGGCCTTCTACGGTACCAAATTGCAAGAGCTGAACGGCCAAGAGTACATATACAAAGAGCCGGGAGGTCTAAGACTCGCAGAATTCAAAGAGAAGATCGAGAGACAATTCAAGAACCGATTCGGTGAAGAGGTGAACGACTTCTCACGTAGATTTCGATGAGATTTCATCTGAAGCGTGGCAGTACGTCAAGCCTGTGTCCAATATGGAGAAGGTAGACAAGTTGATGACGGACGCGGAGTTCTGTCACATCCAGATCATTAGCGTGAGGGTATGGCTTCCACCCCACGAACTGAAGACGAAGATCACTCCGTTCGAGCAGAATTTTGGTGTTGGTACGTACATCACGTCCGTCTACAACGCGCCAGAATAACGTTTTACAGAACGCTTCGAATACAACGTACCGTTTACGATGAGCGGTAAGGCCCAGGGAAGTGTATCGGAGCAGTACCAGAAGAAGACAATCATCACGACAGACAGCGTCTTCCCTTACATTCAGAAGAGACTCTTAGTCGTTAAGAAGGAAGAGGTGTGGGAAGATGATGGAGAATATGTCCCAGGCTGACGATGGCAGTTTACGCTCACACCCATCGAGGCTTCCACGGAGGTACTTCAGGGGCAGATTGTCAAGATCAAGAGGGAGTTGACAATGACACCACCCAACTCGAAGACATTGACAATGGAGCTGTCTGGAAGTCTCATGGCCCGTGAGTCATCCCATGATGATGTCATCATCATCAAATATCATCAACATCTATCAACAACACAATCTTGAACCAGATGATTCAATTGTGTTGCAGAGGTGAATGGAGGTCCACTTGAAATCTGTAAAGTTTTCTTGGGTGACAACATGACCAAATACAACAAAGCCCATGTGCACGTCATGATTGAGACCTTCCATCAGCTCATCGAGGTGAACCTCCATCCTCCTTTGCCATCATCAGATGTCCCGTGACTCATTGATCTCATGTCTTTCAGGCCATAGACCAGGCCCTGCAGTTGAACGCCAACATCAGCGGACCAGAAGGCATGAGCTTCCATAGATCACTCTGCGAGTCTTTCAGGACTCATGTGGCCGAATTCAACCGCTACATGCCCCTGGAAGAAGAATCAGAAGAAGAATAAATCTAGATGGTAAACGCAGCGCAGGTATTGACATATGATGAATGATTCTTGACTCCTCCACCAAAGAGGCAGTGTGGATCCATTCTAGTCTGTTGATGCAAATGCCATTGACAGAGTGTGGAGTGAACATTTTCACTGTTGTGAATGTCAAAAAGGGAAGAAAACACAAATACAGATGCCATATGTATCATGATAATGTGAAACCATGCAGACTCAAAGAAAAGCTGCACCTGCGATTACTGGTCTATCTTGCAGTGCAAGCTATCTGTAAAACACATTCCTAAGATGACTTATGATGATGTGCGTAGCAGCCATTTCACCACTGGGGCAAGTGGGGGTCAGAGACACCAGCATACATCATTCTGACTCGGACAGATGCGCTGATTCCAACAGTGAAAGAGAAAAGTGGTAAAAGTTGTTCCCAGCTGAGATAAAGCCATTTGTACGCTAAGCCTTAGCGTACGGACGCTAGACCTTAGCGTAATTTGCACTCATCTCTGATGCAAATGGTCGGAGGTAAAAACAGATACCACTCCTGGGTAGGCCAGGTGTTGTTCTACATGGTCATGGTGTCAGACTCGACCTGACACCATCCCTAAGGTCAGACGTGACCCTGTTTCTCATGCATACATTTGGTATCAGACCGATTTGAACTGACCTGATCCTGACTCTCTGAGACGCGCTGATTCCAATGGTATATCACACTGGTCACGAAAACGATGCCCAACTTGAGCAAAGTGCATATCTACGCTAAATTTTAGCGTAGATATGCTATTATTTAGCGTAATTCTCACTTTTCTCTGATAAGAACGTCCGGACGAAAAAATGGATTACACCAGCGTGTAGGCCATGTGTCTTTCTACCTGGCAAAAGTGTGAAAACTGACCTGCTACCCTCCCTAAGATTTGACATGCCCCTCTGGCCATAACTGTTGGGCGTCCGGGGTCAGACCAGTTCCAACCCACATCATCCTGACTCAGTCAGATGCAACAGATGCCCTGATTCTGCCATATCTTTTCCTCCTATTTTGTCCTTTCCTTCCCGTTGCTTTGTGGATATCCGTGCTATGTGGATGGTTTTGTGTTCCTTTTTTTTACATCATAGTAGTTTTTTTCAATTTCAACAATGATCATCCAGCGGTCAATTGACACCAGTGACAACTGTACCTCATTCACTCAATATTATGTTATGACAATCAGTTACAGTTACAATATCCTCATATCTGATTAGCAAGACAGGAGTATGCTTGAGAATGATACATGGTAGAACATCATTTCAGGATGAAGATATTCATCTACTCAAGTTATGTTCAATCATCCAACCGATTTACTGTGCTTCAATTTTGGCCAAGAGCTCTTTGCTGTGAACTGCAATAGCCCTGAGTGCAATTCTTGCAGACAGAAGGGTGTGCAAAATGTGATCTGCATTTCAATGCACTCTCTTCCATCAGTGAGGATGGTCTTCTTATCAGAGAGAAAGGTAAGGGTGACCTCACAGATGTTCATCTTCTCATGCATACAAGATTGTGACATGATAACAGATCCCATCTTGTTGATGTCCAACAGGACTGTTGAATACCAATCCATCTTTGAATTCTGCCAATGAGGAGATCATTGTTGTATCAACACATTGTATGACTCACTTTGCATGAATCCCTGTCACAAACTGTCACAGTAAAAGAGGAAAGACAATTGAATGATTTTAATTGAGGAATCCTCTGCATAATACAGATCCACAGTGACAGGGTATCTTCACATCTTCGTATGGAAACTGATAATCGTACAAGATTTCCTCTCCAGCCACAATAGGTCTGATGGCCACAATCATGATCCTCTCCTCTCCATTGCCCAAGTCAATGATTCTCGTCGCCGCATTGGGCTGATCAGATGAGACACGGTCCATCTACAACGTTGTAGACTCACGTCGCAGCTGTGGTTGACAAATCTCGCCTTGTTTCCCTTGACTGTGGCGTCTATGATGTGGTAGTCGTTCAGTCTGAACATGTAACATCCTAAACCCTTTGAATTGTACATCTGATGTCATGAGCCTCACGACAATGAAGATCACTCATCACCTTCTCCCTCTCATCAGCCACGTGCTGTCTGATGATCTCCCCTACGTATTCAATAATCATCTCTCCTTCGGCAATTGGCCTCGTTGTAAAGACACCCATCTGTGCAACGGGTGACGGCACCACCCTGTACGAGGGTCAACACCATCTACAACCCGCCACGTTCACCTGAGGTGACCCTGGTTGGCCTTCGTGATGCGGTACTGCATGGCGTCGGGGAGGAATTGGAATGACTCTGCCTTGACTGGCATGGCAGTGAGGGTCATTCTCTTCTTCTCGGACTTGGTGGTGTTGATGGTGGCCATTCTTCTCATGTTTCCCTTCTCGAAGGGTCTGCAGCGGATGCAGCCGTAGGGGTGGGTCACTTCTCCCTCTACAATTTCTACAGGCAGCGTTATACAATGAGGACAGATGGTGAGATGATGAGTCGAGATGATGAGGACAGATGATGAGATCAGATGAGATGATCAAGAGGATTTTCTGTATGAAAAGGAATCTTTCGGGGGAGATAGAAAGAGAAGACGAACCTGTGGAGGATGGTACGACCTTCTCCTTCTTGACGTGGTGGTTGTAGTGCAGGTCTCTCAGTATGATCCGTGTCAGCGTTGGATCCTCCAACCCGAAGAACCAGAGTCCGAAGAAGAAATCTGTCTCAGGTGTAGATTGTGGAACAAAGTCCTTCAACTCTGTCTCCAAATTCTCGTGAAATTTCAGTGACTTGGATGGGGAGATGACCGGCGGAGGCATCGCGTCGGGAGACGAGCCGATGAAATTTCCAGGAAATGGTAACGATTTGAGTGGTCTCAGAGTCTGAATCCCGTAAGTCAAAAAGAAGTTGAGATGATGGTCGTGCCGATCATCATCGACATCGTGTGATCGTGATCGTGATGATGATGTTGAGAGGTTCACCTGATAGGGCCCAATCGGACCAGCCAGTGACGGTGGTGTCGTTCTCTGACGAGGAGAAACACTGGGAGAGATCTTTCCGGGTGGGGTAACCGGTACGTAACCCTGCGTAACATCCGGATTTGTTGTAGATGGAGCAAAGGTGGGTGAAGGTGTTGTAGATCTCTCTACCTCCATTCTCTTGACGGGTGAAACGGAGTTGGGACCTTCAGATGGCTGCGAAATTTCCTCAGAATTCCTCCATCTACAACCGGCCTCACTTTGTAGTGTACCAGGCGAATGATATCGGGCTTGGGCTCAGGCAGTCTTGATCTGTACATATTTATCATGCCCACGACATTCAGTGAAACTTCTGTGAAAAAGGTGAGAAGAGGTTGAGAAAATAATGAAGAAGAAGATGAGAAGAAGGTACCTGCGATAGAGGATGATATATGCTGTACAGATGCATCCTCCTTGCATGTCACTTTGAACAATGGAAACGAGCCTCCCCTCTCATTCAGACCCTTCGTGATCTAAAAATAGATCGGTGATGTTTCTCCCGCGTAGATCGTCACCTCGCATACATAAGTGGCCCTCTTGTGTGAACCATCAGGAGCCCAGTACTTCCTCATTGCTTTGTATCCAACTGGAAATGTGTATCCGTGGGCTGTCATACCCAATTCTCGACTGAGAACGGCGTTTCCGATCTATTTCTCCGTGAATACGCGTTGTAGATGGATGATGGTCTCGTTGTAGATGGATCACCTGGTCGAAACTAATGGGACCGGCACGGTAAGACACCTCGTTGCTGAAGACTTTTCAGTGAAACTCCACGGAAATCTCCACTCACTCCACCCTCTTGAACTTATTCCCCACGTAAAATATCGGTCTCTTCTCGATCTACAACGCTCAGTCTCCATCGCATTCGCACGTTCCAGTCACCTGCGAGAAGTCGTATTTTTCCTTGAATTTTCCCCTGTCCACGTGATCAGGACAGAACACCTTTCCGCTCTTCACGAAGCAGCAGTGGTCAAAGGCACAAGGGAAATGGTAGCTGTTGTCACAATCTCCCGCGGAACATCCGAGGGTGGCCCCGGGTTTTCCGCACATTCCGCAGTTCTACAACGAGTCAGAACGCTTCACCCCTCCCTACCCCACCGTCGCCTGCCCCCTCGCTATGCTCTTGGATACGAAATGGAGTAGACCCAGGGAGTCACGTGACACCTCATCACTCCATGATGCACAGCGCTCATGCACCCATGCGTCTCTGTCTAAAGGCATGAGGTAGCCGCAGGTGTTCGAATTGTCCCTCCCCTGGCACAATTGACAAGACCTGGAGAAGTTGAGACCTTGACAGAAGAGAGGGGAGATGAATGAGATCAACGGAAGCTCGTTGTAGATGGAAAATTCTCAGAAATCTTGGTGTTGCTTCCGTTGCAATCTCTTTATTTCACGCTCCCCTCACTTGTTACCTTGTGTCGGTCATCCACGTGTCGTCTACTTCTAATCCTCCTCCTGACGTGATCTTGTCTCTCGTCTCTACCAGTCCTCTCATCATCGGATCCATTTCGTTCTGTCAACGTGATCAGCTACATCATCATCTGCATGATCACATGGACGATCGCGATCATCATCATGGATCATTCATCATCATCACGATCGTGTGATGTGTGATGTGTGATGTGTGATGTGTGATGATCACGATCATCACGGACATGTCTTCATGATGGACTCACCGCACTCGTGTTGCACTCCAAACACCGGAATCCGTTGATGGACAGTTCCTGTGGTGACGCACACGTCTCGTGCGCGTGTCTACCGCAGGCCGTGCACGTTAACATTGTCTCTACGTTGCTGTCCCTGCAGCCACACGTCTTACACAGTTTGGTCCTCTTCCTCTGCTCTCCACATTTCTGACAGAAACAAGTGTACCACTGCAATTTCGTCTTCTTTTCCTGGAAATATCTCAGTCTCTTCCTCAAAATTTCTCGGAAATATCTCACCTGACCATTGTGTGGGTCCTCCGGTAGAGTGATCCAGCCGCTGTTGTCTTCTATGTTCGGTGCAGCCTTTGTAGATCCACACTCTGCACAGACTCCACATTTCCTGCAAAGCCACAGATTGTCCGGTATATCAGACAGTGGAGGATCTAGACAGAAGGTGTGGATGGAGCTATCACACAGCTCGCAGACGAGCAGCTTGTCTTCTTCTTGTGGTCCCTTGCATACCTCACAAAACTTGCAGTTGGGACACCTGGTAGAGTTGAGTGGATGACGTGTGATGACGTCATCACCTCCAGTTGAAGCGGTACTCTGGTTTGACGTGAATGGGTGGATCGAAGCAAGACTGATGGTAGCTCTCTCCACAGTCCACGCAGCTGATGAGGCTGTCGGGTCCCCCAAAACTTCCGCAGAAGTAACAGAATTCCAGGGATTGGATCTCTTGTGACTTGTCTTTACTGTACCACACCGTGGGAGTTGTAGTCAGCCGCGTGCCCTTGAAAAGTCAATATTCGATCTACAACGTTGTAGACGGATCACATCGTTCGGTGCCTCCAACAGGGAACTGGGTGACCCGGGCAGGTCGTCGAAATCCTGAGAAAATGAATAAAGGGCGTTGTAGATGGATGACTCACGTCTACCTTGGCCTTCTTTCCTCGGGCGGCCCGTTGCTCCCTCGGAACTTCCGAGCCATCTCCCTTCTCTCCCCTCTTCTTCGTCACAGGGACGTAACCAGCGGGTGGTTTGATCTCCCCCTTCTGTACCATCTTCCTAAACTGCGATGCACACTGGTAGCCCACCTGATGACGTCATCAGCGTACGTAGCGTACGTACAGTACTCACCCTTCCGGGTATGGGACGACTGAAGAGTCCCCACTCTCCGTTGACGCCGACCTGATGGAGGGTGAGGAGAAGATATTTATGAAAATGTCTCACTTCTTCCATGCGTTGTTTGAAGAGGAGTTTCTCCTGGGCCGTCCACGGACCCGTCTTCTGTTCTTCACCTGGTTCATTGAACCGGAAATAATATGCGTTCGGTACCGTGGCACGGTTGTTCCAGGCCTACCCTCGTCAATCTTTTGGCGGGAGATATTCGAGGGGATGATGAGGAAAACGAGCGGGAAAATGTGGCGGGAAACGGATTCTCACCTTGACCCTGGCCTCGGACCATCCCGCCATGTCCGTCACGTTCTTCAACGCATCGGTCAACCCCAACTTGGCCACAGTCACAATCTTCTTGCGCTGCACCATTCAGCATCCAACCATACCATTTCATCTCACCTTGTTTGCATTGAGTTCGTCCAGAGAAGCCACGGAGGTCAATGGGGTCACTCTCTTTCTCTTCACCATCTTCTTGATGAGTTGGCCATCTGGTCCGGTCGTGATCTCTTCCACTTCCTCCATGTCTTCTTCTTCTTCTCCCTCTACCGCCGCTTCACCTTTGGTCTGAGGGATCTGTAGAGTGTGAATCAGCGTGCATTGAACATCGGCATCACCTTTCTCATCCTCTTCGATCTACCTTCTGCACCTTCGAGATCTTCACTGAGTGATGGCTCTGGGATAGAAGTTTCAGGTAGCGTGACTTCATTGGGTGAAAGGATGGATGTCGGTGTCGATGCAGGTTGTGGAATCGCTTTTGGCTTGCGGGGCGTAGGTGTCTTCCGGGGAGTCGCAGCTTTTCTTCTGGAGATGAAAATGAGAATGGGGAGATGCAGATGGGATCGAGAGGAAAGGAGAAAAGTTGGAGACTCACTTCTTTTCCCCGGTTGGCTTCTCTTCTAGTTCTTGTTCGATGAGACGATCAGATTCTTCCGCTTCCATTCGAGCCTGGGAGGGCTTGATGACTCGACCCGTTCGTGATTTTGCCCTCGGGGTATTCGATTGCTGCCGAGGTATCAGCCGATAGAATCGCGATATAATGGTGATCATATGTTTCGATCCATCTGAATGGAATAGTGGATGGAAATCGTCGATGGATGATGGGTGGAGAATTGGGGGCGCAATCACAACTAATGTAACCGACCTGATCGACCTCCTCTTCCTCTTGACTCGGTTTCTCGATGGGTACTGCAGGCGGTTCTACCTTTGGAATCGTTGGTGGCATGGTGGCTGCAGATTTCTTATCCTTTTCATCTTCAGATGAAGAGTGGTGGGTCAGCAGTTCATCGAGGGATAAGAATTTCTTCTCTTTCTTCTTCTGGCGTGGCTCAGGGTCGAGCATGCTCAGTTGTGCATACTCTTCTTCGCGAGGCCCAAGAACAAAGTGACGAATTTGGAGGGAAAAACAATAAATCGATTTCTGCCGAAGATTTTCAACTTTTAAGTCGATTTAATGGAGAGACACCGCAGCTCAACGATGATAGAATGAATATCAAACAATTGTCAATGGAGATCTGGCTACATTCGAACTTGAGCATATGGTTTATAGAACGACTCCGACTCAATCGTGAGAAAGTACCACAGCGGCTATCGCTTGCGTTTCAACGATGCCCCAAACAGAATTGATCGATAACCAATATTTCCATTCTTCCACCATCTACAAACAACCATCTCATCCTAACACCCCCCTGAGTCGGGTACTCGTCCTCCCTCCCTCTGCAGCCTTTTACAAACTTGTACCACGACCCACCATACGCTCCGTCCTTAGATTCCATCCAGAGTCCCCGTTCGAGTAGGTTTCCCGTATGTTTAGACAAAGAGGCACATGAGATGTCCCTGATGGCCGATCGAAAGAGGAGACGCTCATGTTGGCCTCATTGGACGCTGAAGTGAAAATGAACGGAAAATTAATGATGTCTGACGAGACGTCGGGTAACATGTTCCCGGGAATGAGTTTGGGAATTCTGCTTTTTCCTCTCAGACCTCACCTTCACCAGTCCGTCGGACAGCAGCTGGAAGTCTCGAACGCCTCTCTTCTATACCACCAGAAGAGGGTGAGAAGATCATCATCATGCATTGTGATCTCCATAACACGTCAATCACGGTTCATTCTTTCACCTCTGTCGGTTGAAACTCTCACATGCTTCATTGGAGCGATCCTAGAGAGAAGAGAGAGTGATATAGTCTTCAGCCAACTCCCTATGCAAGTGGCAACTGTGGCCCCTCCCGTCATCTTTGTGGAACAGAAGCAAAGTCCCAGACCTGTTACACGTGCTGAACTTAGCCATGGTGTCAGGCGTTTAGTCATCAAAGTCGGCACAAACGTTGTCACTCAAGATGGAAAACCATCACTGACTCGTCTTGCCAACTTGGTTGAGCAGGTAGGATCTCTGAATTCACTCATCTATTCCATTCCATTCGAATCATGCTGGTGTCACCATGCTCGCCGTCTGACATTGGCACAATCGTCTAACACACTGAATAGATTTGTGCATTGCAGAAACAAGGAAAACAAGTCATTCTCGTCAGCAGGTGAAGAAGAGAAATTCTCAAGTGCATGTTCCATATCTTACATTGGACAGTGGATCTGTTTGTCTGGGTAGGACCGAACTCAACGCTCTGGGGCACGCCAACCCTGACACTCGTTCCTGCGCGGCCGTTGGACAGGCCAAGCTGATGCATGTATACGAGTTCCTCTTTGGCATCCAAGGAAGAAGGTGACATCCATCTCCGCCTCTCTCGCTCACGTCTCTTAGGTGCTCACAGCTGCTCGTCACCGACGATGATTTTCGCATCAAAGACAGGAGGAACAATTTGAGAAACACCATCGATCAGCTCCTGAAGGCAGGCGTCATCCCCGTTCTCAATGAGAACGATGTCACTTCGCATGCGTCCACTCCCCTTGTCGGACTCTCAGAATCATGTGAGACATCGACTTTTCCATCACCTCATATGCCCATCATCGACTCATCTCGAGCAGCTGCCAAGAAAGATTTCCTGTGTCTCTGGGACAACGACAGTCTCGCCTGCCTCACTGGCTTAGCCTCCAACTCGAACTTGGTGGTGCTGCTCTCTGATGTGGACGGTGTCTACCGATCTCTACCGGGTCACGGCGAATTACCGGATGTCATCGCGACCTGGCTACCCCAGACTCAGGTGGCGCGTTGTAGTCTGACGTTCGCACGCTGAATCGCACGTTTCAGGTCACCTTCGGCTCCAAGTCCAGTGGTGGTCGAGGAGGAATGCAAGCCAAGATTGATGCCATCCTCAAAGCTCTACACGAAGACGTCGACCAGGTGATTAAAATCATTTAAGAAATGATTTAATCTCGTCCGCAGGTCAAATCGGCAGGCATCGATGCCGTGGTCATCGCCAATGGAATGAAGAACGATTCTGTCTTACGTATCGTGAGGGGAGAAGAGGTGGGCATCTACAACCAGACAGTCACGTGACCTTATCAGGTCGGTACACTCTTTGTCCGCTACCCCACCGAGAACATTCCCAGAAATTCTCTCATGATGAACCCCGCCTCCGCTCCCGCCAAAAAGGTGAGTCTCACTTCCCTTCAAATTTCAAACTTCCCGCCAGGACTCCCGCCTCGTCGCCCAGGCCGCCCGCGAGGGTTCCCGCCAACTTCAAAAATTGAATCTCGCCTCCCGCCGCGCCGTCCTCCTCGATATCGCCTCTCAACTGCAGTCCCAGCAGAGTGACATCTTGGCTGCGAACGCGAAAGACATCGAGCTGGCCAAGAAGAACAACACGAACTCTCAACTGGTGTCCCGTCTCAAATTGACCGGTCCCAAATTGGCCTCCCTCATTGATGGTCTGAAGAGCATCGCGGAGGCTAGAGAGGACCCCGTTGGGAAACTCCTGAGAAAGACGGAGCTGTCGCCGGGGTTGATCTTGGAGCAGGTGAAATCTCCGCGAGATTTCGCGAGGAAACTGACGAAATTTCAGGTCACGGCACCGATCGGAGTCTTGCTGGTCATCTTCGAGAGCAGACCGGAGGTATTCTATTCTTCCGTTCTTCCGGCTGATGACGTCATCAGGTCTTACCCCAAGTCTCCGCGCTGGCGATCATGAGTGGTAACGGATTGCTCTTGAAGGGAGGAAAAGAGGCCACCTTCTCTAACGCCGTGCTCCACGGTATCATCGTTGACAGTCTACAACGCGCCACCCAGGGCAGAGTCTCCAGGTCTCCCCGTCGATTCTTCCGTTTCTCCGGCTGACTCGAATAGGGACGCCATCGGATTAGTAGAGGGCAGAGAGAGCATCAATGAACTGTTGGAGCATCACGAACACATCGATCTGGTCATACCCAGAGGTTCTGCTGAACTGGTGTCCCACATCCAAAAGTCGACGAAAATTCCAGTCATGGGACATTCTGAGGGTATCTGTCACGTTTACGTACACGAGGATGCGCCGGAAGAACTATTTACCCGGATCGTGGTGGATTCGAAGACGGATTACCCGTCCGCTTGTAATGCTGCCGAGGTGAGAAGATGAAATTGGCTCGTTGTAGTGAGACGTAACAGACCCTCCTCGTCCACAGACAGCTCGTCCGTGACGGTAGAGCCCAGAAGCTGTTCGACAGCCTGGTCCGAGCCAAAGTCAAGCTGTACGCCGGCCCCAAGGCTAAAATCAGCTTCCAGCAGCTGGAGCCCACGAAATCCTTCAAGGTGAACGATCTACAACGGATGACGTCATCTGACGTACGACAGGAGGAGTACGGTGACCTCGGTATGACGGTAGAGATCGTGGAGGATCTAGAGGAGGCCGTGCAGCACATCAACCGCTACAGCAGCTCCCACACCGACGCCATCGTCACAAGAGATGGAGAGGCCGCCAGACGCTTCCTCAACGAGGTATGATCCCATCTACACCGTTGTAGACGAACCTCATCTGACGTGGTGCAGGTCGACTCGGCCTGCGTCTTTCACAACGCGAGCACCAGGTTCGCAGACGGCTACCGATTTGGACTGGGAGCTGAAGTTGGAATCTCAACTGGTAGAATCCACGCCAGAGGTGAGTCATCGACTCGTCATAGACATTGACACTCTGCAGGACCCGTCGGCATCGATGGATTGTTGACATCCAAGTGGAAGCTGACCAGTGGTGATGGAGAGATTGTCTCCGATTACAGCACGGGGAAGAAGACATATACACACAGAGAAGTACCCCTTCGCCCCCCGTCGAAGCTCTAACAGAGTGAAAATACACTTTTGTTCTTTAGTCTCTGAGGTCTCCGTCTTATGTTTCATCTCTCTTCGTAGAGTGTTTTCTGTGAGGGGTAAGGTCGGTGAGTGATAGCAGAGCTATCTTTTGTTCTTCCTTGTGCGAAAGCCTTCCCAAAGTAAAGAGTTGTTGTAGCGGTGCGTTTTGTTCACAGAAAAACGATTCATCACAATCATACGAACATGGCGCAATCAGTCAATACGAATACGATAGAAACAGAGGAAAAGGTGAATGTCCGAGTCTGATGGATATAGTGAGTGATGTGTGCATCACAGGTGATATCTTGTCCATACAACTTGGACGGCTGCAATTTTACCACAAACAAGATGGATCATACGATGGAAGAACATCTGAAAGTATGCTCGTATGCTATGCATGAATACATCAAGGTGATGTGACGTCAATCGTCTACATCCTCAACGATGTTCAGAAATTCCTATCTCAGAAACAATTGGAACTGCGGAAGCAGATCGCACGAGACGCCATCTCAGAATCCCAGATCGATGATGTGTCGAAGAAATTGAAAGAAACGAATGCACAAATACATCACATCGACAAAGCACTCGTCGGACCTCCCAAGCCCACCATCGTGAGGCCACACGACTTCACCTTCACATCACATTCTAATTGTCATCTGATCAGACGAGAGCAAGCACGGGAGAGATTCTATCCGATATCGTCAATGGAGGCATTTCATTCCTCAGTAACATCACGGATGCCATCCAGAATGCCAATCAGGAGTGAGGCGATCGATCGATCGATCTGCATCACTCATCCATTCAGGTACAAGCTGAAAGAGAAAGTCTTGAACACGGTAGAAAAGACAAAAGGAGGCATAGAAAAAGTGGGAGAGAACATCACCAACACGGAAGCATGGAAGGCGTCTAAAGAGGCCATCACGAACACAAAGTGACGCCCATCCTCTTTAAAACCTTCACTGATGTAAATTCAGAGACATCGTGGTCAATGATTTTGGAGATCTGAGGGAGATGGATTTTGCCTCTGAGGTGAGCGATGCGTCTGTCACGTGATCTCACATCAACATCAGATGAGAGAACTCGTAGACGATCTCAAAGTCGAATTCCACAATCTGTCAGCACCTTCCCACCTGCAAATACCGAGAGCTCCCTCTTACCTCGAGAGCCCTGGAGCTGCTTCTCCACCACCTGTCCCAGTCCTTCCCAGGATCGACGGCATCACCTCTTCATCTCCCCTCCCTGAAGCAAGAGACTTAAACGAGATCACAGAAACGCGGCAGGTTGTAGATCCAGAAGTCACGGAAACCCGGCTCGTTGTAGAACCGAAATTTACGGTGGAGCCTGAGAGGGAATTGGTGGTAGAAGATTTAGATTCCCCACAACTCGAGCAAGAGAGACACCTCGTGCAACTCTGTTCGCAGACCGTCGCAGATATGCGATTGAACTCCAGCGATGATGACGAGGGAGTCTGCGTGAGTGATGAGAAGAGGGTAGAAGGACTGAATGGAACAGGTGATCGAAGAGGGACAGACGAAAGAGAACTACGATGAGGCGATGTGGAGTGATGAGTACAAGAAGTTGATGGAGGAAGTGGATGCTGAAGAGGGAGGATTCGTGTGAATGCGGTGACAGACGATAGAGACAAAGGATTGAACGTGTGAGGAAGAAGAGGAAAGGAATAACAGATAAAGCGGAAAACCATTTGTGTGTGAAATTGTCATTGTATCACAGAAACGTGAACAAACTCAGTGTACAGTGTCACTCTGGAGATTCTATTCGATAGGTTGTGATCTTTAAGACGATGATGAGGTGGTGGAGGTTACTACTTCTTACATAAAATACGATGTAGATGAACCATTTCCTTTGGATTATCTTATGCGGAACAAAAACGAGAAGGAAATTCACAGACCCCAGATGACGCCAGAAAAGAAGGAAGCGGCGGTTGATGCGTTCGAGTCAGGAGACGTTGACCTCTCTAAAGTTGTTCACGATAAGTTCATCAACGAGCCCCACAAGGCGTGCGTAGAATCGTACATCATATCGTCAAATCATCTGACGATATGGCAGGAACTCGTTCAGAAACTCGCTGAAGAAGTACATAGACATCTCATTACGTGCTGGCATCCATGGCTTGACTGTTGCGGCCGCCACCGCAGCAGCTGCTTATAATCTCTTCCCTTCGATATACACAATCGATCATATTCCACAATTGGTCACCTTCCAAGTGAGATCGATCCCTCTCGATTCGATGAAGGACCAATCGTATCACAGATGTTGGTCATCATATCGACGGGAATATGCCTGGGATATTATGAGTCTCGACAGAAATCAGAATATGAGTCCATGTACATCCAAGAAAGAAACCGAGAAGTATGGTGAGATCACGTCATCGGAAATCGTGATGGTGATTGATCTCATACACAGGGAATACGACAATTACATAGAAGGAGAACAGAGAGAGATGGTCGAGCTCTACGTATCGAAGGGTATTCAACAGAAAGATGCAGAGAAAGTCATAGAGCTTCTCAGCAAGAACAGAGAATTCTTTGTCGATCTGATGATGAAAGATGAGCTGGAGATGCCTCCATTGGATGCAGATCTCTCCGTTTCCATCTCGGGTGAGTCTTAATCACATGTCGTCCCATCCATCCATCACCGACATCCCCACCTTCAACTTCTTTATCTCTTCTTGACTGCGTCTGACTCTCAACGAGGTGTCGTGATGAGTGTCTCCCATTGTGTCATCGGTGCGACACCATCCCTGTTGACCCTCTTGACGTGTCACACCTTCGACAACCTCTTCCACCTCTATTCTCTCTACGCCCTCTTCGTTTTTTTCCTATCTGGTGTGGCGAGGGTGAGCACGATCGATCGGATGCATCATCTTCCATCACGATGGTGATGGACATACAGAGTAACTACAGCGTCAATCGATGGTGGAGAACGGGAGTGGATGGACTTCTGTTGGGTTCGTTCACAATTTTGGGGATACACTTGATCACATCGGCCATCCCTTCACATCTCATCCGACGATGAATAAAGACTGGAGAGATCATGTGTTAAAACTTGTCGTTTTCTGTGAGGAATATCGACTGTCCTAAGACTTTAGTTGTCTACTGATCGATATCAGGCTGCGTCATCGGTTTAAATTCGTCCATTTTATTTGAATATCGGGTGCTGTCCGAACACATCATCTTCATGGAAAACGGAAGCATCACCAGTCACGACGTTACAAAAGTTATCTTACACACAGCGCTCAACGAAGGTATAGAACAATGGGTTCATTGTAACAAGATCTGGACGGACGAGTGCCCCGAGTCACACATGATCAGGAGGAAACAGTTGAATATCCTTCGTAAAACGTGTAAATTGTGGAAAGACATCGGTGAGAATTTCCACCCGTCTCACACTTCTCATCTTTCTCAGTGGATGGCTTCACTGACTGTCTGGCCGGCTGTGACTTGTATCTAGCCGTGTCAGGCTGTAAAACCTCCTCTCTTCAGTTCCTCTTGGCTCGTACCGAGCTGGACCCATCCCTGGAGGACAATCAACCGATCAAGTCGGCATCTCAAAGTGGCCTGACTGAAGCTGTCCGGCTACTCTTGTCTCATCCTCGTGTAGATCCGTCAGCAGAAGACAACTACGCCATCAAATGGGCAGCAGAGGGCGGTTTTGCTGAGATCGTACAATTACTCTTGCGTGATCCACGTGTGGATCCATCGGCAGAAGACAATCTGGCCATCCTGTGGGCATCTGCTCGGGGGCGCACCGAGGTAGTGCGGCTGCTCTTATCTGATCCTAGTATGGATCAATCTGCGAGACAGAAGGCTCTACTAGGTGCAGCCTCGGCGGGCTACATGGACATTGTACGGTTACTCTCCGTCGAATTTCATGTGGATCTGTCAGCAGTGGACAATCAGCCTTTCATGATGGCAATCCGCCACAATCGTATGGATATCATACGGCTATTCTTATCCAATCCTCGTGTGGACCCATCAATAGAAGACAACTATGCCATCAGAATGGCTTCCAGCTACGGATACACTGAGATCGTCAGGATGCTGATGGCCCATCCCAACGTTGACCCGTCTGCAGAAGGTAACAGGGCGATCAAGGCGGCTTCTCACGGTGTACACACTGAGGTGGTCGAGCTGCTGTTGGCCCATTCCAACGTCGATCCATCGGTAGAGGACAACATTGCCATCAGGCAGGTGGCCATGCTGGACACTGATGACCTTCGTGTTTTAGAGCTTCTCTTGGCCGACCCTCGAGTAGATCCTTCGGCATGCAACAACAACGCCATCAGAAGCGCCGCGTCTCGCGGTGACATCAACATGATCAGGCTCCTCTTGACAGACCCGAGGGTAGATCCATCGGCAGAAGACAACGAGGCCATCAGAATAGCGGCATCACGAGGTCATTCTGATGTCGTGGAGCTCCTGTCGTCCCATCCTCTCGTGGCTCCATTGCTGTGATAAAAGACACCACGTTAGGCTGTAATCATCACGAACATCAACTTCCACTCAACTATCTCCTTGTGTCGATGAGAGGAATTAGCATTCCGATAGAAGTAAGACGAAGGATGTAGATGTAATCGTCAAGAGGTACCCTCATGCTATTTATTCGATAGAAATGAAATGTAATTAATCAAGATTTATATCAAATCTGAGCAGTACGACGACTGACTTAGTTTCCTCCACGGAGACGAAGGACCAAGTGAAGAGTAGACTCCTTCTGGATGTTGTAGTCCGAAAGAGTGCGGCCGTCCTCAAGCTGCTTTCCAGCAAAGATGAGTCTCTGTTGGTCGGGGGGGATTCCCTCCTTGTCTTGGATCTTCTGCTTTACATTGTCGATGGTGTCGGAGGACTCGACCTCGAGGGTGATGGTCTTTCCAGTGAGAGTCTTGACGAAGATCTGCATTCCTCCACGGAGACGGAGGACGAGGTGAAGAGTGGACTCCTTCTGGATGTTGTAGTCGGAGAGGGTGCGACCATCCTCAAGCTGCTTTCCAGCAAAGATGAGTCTCTGTTGGTCGGGGGGGATTCCCTCCTTGTCTTGGATCTTCTGCTTTACATTGTCGATGGTGTCGGAGCTCTCGACTTCAAGAGTGATGGTCTTGCCGGTAAGAGTCTTGACGAAGATCTGCATTCCTCCTCTCAGTCTCAGCACCAAGTGAAGAGTAGACTCCTTCTGGATGTTGTAGTCGGAGAGGGTGCGACCATCCTCAAGCTGCTTTCCGGCAAAGATGAGTCTCTGTTGATCGGGGGGAATTCCTTCCTTGTCCTGAATCTTCTGCTTGACATTGTCGATGGTGTCGGAGCTCTCGACCTCGAGGGTGATGGTCTTTCCAGTTAAAGTCTTTACAAAAATCTGCATGTTGTTGTTGTTGTGTCTCGTGTGAACTGGTTTCGGTTGGAGTCTGAACTCTTTTTGGGCTTACGTCGTTGGTCCAAGCTTCACGTTAAGATAACGTGGAAATCACGTTCAGATTGGAGGAAAAATTTCGCATTTCAATGAAGAGGATGACGATGCTCGCGTTTCGATGCGAAATTTCGGTTCATTTACAAACGGCCGCAGTTTTCCCGCCAGAAATTGGGACGGACACCGTATGGAGGATGCAGAATGCGTATTCTGTGTGTGAAAGGAGGGTCAGTCGTAGTTCTGATAGTTGGGGGTGGAGAATGGAATAGCTCGGTTGATGAGAGGGGAGCAGCGATTGCAGACGTGACCGAAAGAGGTGGCTCGGGTGCAGCTTCCGCAGATGAGATTGTCACACAGAGAACAGAGAAACTGGGGAGACGTGAGGATATAGACACACACGAGAGTCGAATGGACACATCAGATAATGGATCACCTTCGAACGTAAAAACCTCGTGAGAGAACAGCCGCATCGAAAACACTTGTTCTCTTTGTGTTTCGATCTCAACAGCCCGCTGTCCGTTTGTGCCAAGAGGTGCGGTGCTTGCTCTCGGATGATCTCGTTGGCCAACCGACCATCTTTCACTTTTTCAAAGTCTAAGACGTCAAACTTCTGTGTGACGGCACGCAGGGCCAAGTTCCTCAATGGTTGGACTTGTGATGCGATGTGATCGCACTGCCGCGTGTGAAACGAAGAACAAAACGAAATAAAAAGTTTACCTCCCTGGACCACAGTGTGACTTCTCCCCCGTAGAAGCCGAGAGCAACCATCGTCTTACCGAAAGCAATAGAGCAGGGTGGACCGCGACCAGTTCGACTCTTGTCTGATAGATGTCCCAGATGGATCTGAGATCGATGAGCCTCATTCGATCATGTAAGGTGTCTGATGGAAGAGGAGTGATGATGATGGAAGATCGTGTGATGATGTGAGCGTGAAGACGTGTGTCGTGATGATGGTTGACCTTGTGATTCGAGACGGTGAAGAAGTAGAGGAAACCATCTGTCAACGTGCATGCGAAAGATAATTCATCGTCGTTCGATGTATACAGATCTTGTTGGATACACGTGACCTGCAGGGTGTGACTTTCCACCTCCATCATCATCGTGCGATGATGATGAGACGACTCACGTTAGATGTCTCTCTACATATCTTTCTACTGTCCACGACCGTTTTGGACATCTTACACCACAGCATGAGGAGTCCGTGTCCTCCCATCTGCCTCCGGTGAGTTTCCCCTTCGACATCACATCATCACCAGGAGATATCTTCCGTCGTGAGACCACTGGACACACAACACCACCTTCTTAAGAGGTTCCTGATGAATCAACCTGTTCATTCATCACCATCATCATCATCATCGTCACCTCACAATTCCCTCCCAACATCGAACACCGACAATAGCTCTTCAGACACCACGGCGAGAATTCCTTGTCTGGACAGACTGCATGCAAATAACTTCTTCGAGCTGAGACGCCAGAGTGATGTGGGGTTGTTATCTCTCCTTGCAGAAGAGACGCAGGGTGCAGGCTTCTTCGTGTCGCTTGATTTCGATCGTGCCGGGGACGTGTTCAGGCGGATGTCGTAAATCAACCTGGGAGGGTCAGTCTACAACGTTGTAGACGGACACTCACATGGTACCGTTCGCAAATACGACGAGAAATTTCGAGGAAGATTCCGGCAGCCAGGCGACGTAGAAGGGTGTCTCCAGGTAAGCGTGTGGGCCTGAATTCTGCGACGCGTCAATCTACAGCGTTGTAGATGGACCTCACGTAATGAATCGTCTGGTGTGACGCGTTCAAGTGGCAGACGATGACGTCAGCCTCTCTCGATACGATGACGCAGCGTTCACCACTGGGATGAAAAGAAATAGAGAGGATGGTAGAATGACAGGGGATCCAATTCCGATCTTCCTCGGGAACTCCGAGGGTCTGGTAGTTGAGGGCACTGTTGTGTGAGGCATAGAGGTATTCTGTCTCTGTTCCTTGTGCGTCCTGTTCAGAGTCATGATGATGATGATCACAACGGTGATGATGATCACGATGACATGGATTGATGGTGACATCGGGCATGAGAGATGATGATGATCCGAGCTCGATCGTGATGAGAAAGACGATCACCTTTCTGCGGACACAATACAATCCACAACTCATACTGGGCTCCCCCGACTATCCATCATCAGATCTCCCACACCTCCACCCTCCTCACCTTTGGCAACACCTCTATCTCTTGAGCAAAATCTATGACACCTCCCTTCATCCTGAGTGCTCTGTGATGAAAGACAGCGAGACACCCCCTTCTATGCTCCACGTCATCACCTGTCATGTCAGTTGTGAAATCTCGCTGAAATTTCACCTTCCACCGGTGTCAGACACATGTCGCAAAAATATCGCGGGTACGTCTTCCTTCGTTGTAGATCGATCGATCGGTAGCTAAGGTAGATGTCCTCCCCCGCGTGGTGAACTGCAGATTCAACGATGGAAGACAGCGACATGTGATAGATGTTCGGCAGAGGTGTGTTGTTGTAGTACAGCTCGATGCAGTCCTCAGGGAAAGTCTGTCTCCGTCATCCGTGATGACGTCATCGTTCCCACACCTTCTCCACGGATTCTCCGAGCTCGAGGCGGGTGCAGACGAACATGGAGACCTTCCATAGAGGTAGGGCCGTCTTCGCTTTCAGTCCCGAATGCAAATTTAGCCGGGGTAGCATGTCTGCCGCGTTGTCTTCTCTGTATGGTGACAGATTGAATTTGACCTGGTGATCACGTGATCAGTCGACGGAGAAATTTCCGGGAAAAGTACCTTGAGGGAGTTATCTCGCCTCTCCATGAACTCTATTCTGACGTTCATCTCTGATAACATCCTCTGCCCAGACTTCACGTGTAAATTCGAGGTAAACCTTAAAGCCAGGGGTGTTTCCCTCCCCTCTGTACGCAGGTCAATCTACAACGGGCCACGTCCCCTCACTGTAATTCGAGTCGACGGCCCTCGCTGCCTTCTGTCTCTTGCTCTCGTGTAGCAACAAGTTCTGGATGTTCTCCGCCTTCTTTAACTCCGTCCAACTGAAGTCGATGAGGTTCATGTTCGGACACTGCGTCAAGAGTTTCTTCGTAAATTCGACCAGTTTGTCTTCTTCCATAGAGTTACCACTCAGATCCAAGTGCTGCAAGTTGAGTCGAAAGTCATCGTCATCGATGAGGCGGCCGACGATCTGGAAATGGTGAGATGGATGTATATCGATGAAGGAAATCACCGCTGCGGTGTTGATGCGTTTGCAATATTTAAGGCTGAGACTCTTGATGAGAGTGCACCTGGGTGGATGTTGAGCTGGATGGTGAATGAGAAAGATGGTGAACGTACTTTCGGACGATCTGTAATAAGATCTGATCGGTGATGGTTCGGCGATGTGGAAAGAGACGCAGGTGTCTCCATTGTGGAAGAACTGGATGATTGGCGTAACTGTAAAATGTCCTAGATACACTGGCAGCTGCAGCTAGATCCGTGTAGGATAACAAAGAGAAGATCTCCATGACGACATCAATGTTGAGATGGCTGAATGGCTGCTGATTGTCATTACAAACCTCTGCATCCGTGTCTCACATCTTCAAGGGAGGGGTCGAGAGATTGTGCAATCAAACACGTACCATTTTCGGTCAGTTTCTTTAGTTCATTGCGGTCCAGAGGTTCGTCAAAAGAATAAACCTGTGTGATGCTGTGATTGGGTATCCTCCCTGCAGATCCATTGTCGATTCTCCGAAGATCAACATCTATGGCAGCACCCATTGTCTCTCCAAAGTCTGCAATGGTATTAGAAGACGTGTCTCCATCTTCAAATTCGATCCAGCTCATTGATGAACCGAGATGTGCTCTGATGTTCTCTTCCGCGAGGTTTTACGTATTCACAAGATAAATATCATAAAAAGAGCAACTTGAACTTTATTGGCAACATCTTCATCAGCTCATTTTCGTTCAAGCTTTCTCTATGGTCCAATCCAACACTCTGCTTCGCTTGGAGATTGGAATTTCTGGAGAGGGAGTTTCAAAAAAAAGACACTTCACCATCATCACATCATCGCCGCCCGCACAACATCATGGAGGTGACAGCCATATAATCGAAGTTTCGATGCATTTATATCTCGTCTGAAACTGCCGTATGAACATCTTATGTACTCTTTTCAAAAGGTGAGCTCTTATGATGGCCTCATGTCGATGCCTCTCTGAACCAAAACTCGGCTTGTCTATCTAAGATGGCCCACTTTTCCTTCTCTGTTCCTTCTGTGCATTGGTACTTTCTCGTGCACCACGCGAACCTGTCTGGATCGATCTCTGCAAACAGTTGGAGGATGCTGTCGCACATGGCCCTCGTTCGGCTGTATAGAGGATGAGAAATAAATTCTAAAGAGGTGACTCACTAGTGCCAGTGACCGCACATGGAGTAGCAGAGGGGTCCGAATAAGAGGGGAATGATGACGTGCGTGTTGTCTGCGACGACCACGATGATGTTCTCTGAGCTGAAGAGAGTGAGGGCCACTTCGGCCGTCTGCGTTCGAGTCAGAGATGAAATAAAATAGAATAAAATGTGTCGGCGAGAGAGTAAACGAAAGTGAATGGAAACGAGTGTTCACCATGAAGTGCTCGCTGGCTACGCAGAGTCCGATGCGGCGGAATAAAGGAAGGATGATGTATTGGATCTGCGATTGAGGCATGCGAGGCAGCAAGACACCGATGTCTCTGAGAAGTAAAACCTGCTTCTCACTCTCTGCCTTCGGCCAGTATTTCAGAATGCTAGCGAACAACTGGGACGTTGAGCATCATCATCACGTGTGTTGCATCTCACCATCGGTACCAGTTCGATGTCCTTCCTGACGAAACGAACGACGCACTGTGTGAGTTGCTGGTGGAATTGCTTGTAGTGTGGTGTCTTGTATAGCAACACCAGCACTCGATTGAAAAAATTCTTGTGTTCCTCTCTCAGTGGGCTCATAAACCCATCGATGATGGACTCGAGGACAGTGAGGAGCTCGACGATTCCACAGTGAGGCTTCTTCTCGTGGACGTACTCTAAGAGGGAGTTGCCGATCTGCTGGCGAATGTAACCACGGAGGGGGACGATGTCGTAGTAAAGACGGTGGACGACGTTCTTTAGATTCTGCCTCTCTCGGGTGTCCTCCGATTCGAACAGTTTCATCAACTGGAATATCATATCAAATGGGGTTGGATGGATGGTTGGATCTCACCTCTCTGATGAAAGAAGCCGATACGTATGGGATGGCCAGAGTGGGATTCCACGCTGAAGAGCGAAAGCATGTGAGGAGAAAGACATAGACGAGTTCGATGTGGCTCCACGCGGCTTCGACCTTCTTCCCCTCTTCGTCCTCGTTTGATGGCTTCGAATGGGCCGGTAGACAACGTATGAGGTTACTGGAGACCTACCAGGTGTCAGATTAAGATGGAGGATGGGTGCGATGGCCCTTACCATGCGAAATATCTGTGGGTAGAGGTCTGGATGAGAGAGGATGTCCGGTTGGGTTGCGACGAAGTTGATGATGTCATTGAGCTCCTGCCTCTTGATCTCCTTTTCTCTCCATTGAGAGGTAGGATCGTTGAAGTTGAGTACGAAAGTGGTCAGCTGGAGTTTCCTCTGAAATAACTCGAGCCGCGATGATGGATCTACTTCTGTATAATCTCAATCAGATAGAATCCAATCGAAATGAAGAGGATAGATGAGATTATCAGCGACCATTCACCCAATATCCTAGGTATCGTCGCCATCGAGAACGTCTAACGAACGATTCGAAATGCAAGTTGCGATGTGAGTCGTGCGTTCGTGATATTCTACAAGAGAAAGATAATATACGTTCTACTGAGAGTCGATGGAGGATGAGTCGAAGTTGCGTTATATTGAGTTGCCCCGCGTGTAAGCTTGTACCCAAGCTATGGACGCTTTCTGTTCTCCTTTGATTGACAGCTCTCTCTCTGACGCTTTCAGAACAAGGCCCCCGGAGACTTCTGCACCACCTCAGCGACCAACCATTCTCCATCCTAGACAACCACACACGATTTTCCCTTTCATTCTCCCTCTTCGATGGACTCTCTACCGCAACTACGCTCGGTGGCTTCATCCCGCACCTGAAGGAGTCAGTTAGATGGCCCTTTCTCTGAGCTCCACCCACGTCCCCGCTCCCTATAGAGTTTGCCGCCTGCCGCTCTTGGTGCGATGAGGCAACCATGGCAACCCTCTTGTGACAGATGATTACGTTTACGAATGTGCGGCGGAGTTCAATATGAATTATCTCCGCATTTCACTGGAAGGTGGGACCTCTCTGACGGTATTTTTCACCTCCCTTGGGCTCGCTTCCTGTCAGAGTAAGAACCCGGGGCCAGTGACCACGCGTCTGTGGGATTTCCTTTACAAAGATGCTCCTGAGTCAACCATAGAAACCGATGTCGTCAACACGATTTATTTTCACACGGAGAGCTCCTGTCTAGTGGGTCGATACCCAGTACTCACAGAACTCTGATAGGTGTCAGAGATAAAGGTCTGTATCTCTCACCTCTCTCAGAGATATAACCGGAGTGGTCCCTATCGATCATGTGGAAGAGTCTCTTGCGGTCGTGCTTGTGCATGTGGTATCTGATGGACGATGAGTGAAACAGAGATGTGATGATGTGGCCCACCCCATGTGGGACATTGCCTTCTTCCACTCCTTCTTAGACAACGATCCGCTGCGGTTGGTGTCGTACATCCTGAAGATGGAGGAAGCTTGCATCTACAACGCGTCATCCGTCGCTCTACAACGAGCCACTCACCATCTTCGCCGCCAGATGAGGTGGTAATCCGGTGGGGCAGATGAAAGCAGCACGAGCGCTGTAGGGCGACGCGTAAGTGTAAGACTGTCGGGCGTATGTCTGTGGAACAGTGACGTAAGTCACGGCGGCGGCGGCGGCAGGGTAAGCCGGTGCCCCGTAGGGTGCTCCATAAGCTTGTGGAGGGTAACCCTGAGGAGGGTAGCCCGGTTGGGGTGGGTAGCCCGTGGTGGTCGTCGTCTTTGTCGTCTGTGTGGCGTAGCCGGCTGAGGTGGGTGAGCGAAATGTGGCGGGAAAATTCTCTCACCTTGAGGAGGGTAACCCTGGGGAGGGTAACCGGGCTGCTGGGGAGGGTAACCACTGGGCTGACCCTGAGGAGGGTAGCCCTGCTGGGGTGGGTAGCCCGGTTGACCCTGTGGGGGATAACCTTGCTGGGGAGGATATCCGCCCGGTTGTCCTTGTGGAGGGTAGCCGGGTTGTCCTTGGGGAGGGTAACCCTTCTGAGCGGTGGGCTGACCGGGTTGTCCGGGCTGACCCTGCGGGGGGTAACCAACGGCCTGTCCTTGTGGTGGATAAGCACCGGGCTGACCTGGCTGTCCTTGTGGTGGATAACCGCCGGCCTGACCTGGCTGTCCTTGTGGTGGATAACCACCGGCCTGACCCGGCTGTCCTTGCGGTGGATAACCACCGGCCTGTCCTTGTGGTGGATAACCGCCGGGCTGACCTGGCTGTCCTTGTGGTGGGTAACCGCCGGCCTGACCGGGCTGACCTTGTGGTGGGTAACCCTGCTGAGGAGGGTAGCCGGGCTGACCTGGTTGTCCGGGCTTACCCTGCTGGGGTGGATAGCCGGGCTGACCTTGAGGAGGGTAACCACCGGGCTGACCTTGAGGAGGGTAGCCCTGCTGGGGTGGGTAGCCCGGTTGACCCTGAGGAGGATAACCTTGCTGGGGAGGATATCCGCCCGGTTGTCCTTGTGGAGGATAACCACCTTTCGACGTGAGATGTCGGACGACACGCGATTCGAAGAGGTGGTGGTGAAAATGACGACTCACCCTGTTGTGGTGGATAACCACCTGGCTGACCTTGTGGAGGATAACCTCCTTGTTGCGGTGGGTATCCTGGTTGTCCTTTTTGGATCAGATGATAGACCACGGATGAAATGCATTTCACCTGCGGGTGGTTGCATGGTGTGTGTGGATTACGGTACGAGAGAAAGAGAAGGCGGACGACTCCTTCTACAGAAAAACTGAAAGATGTGATGTTCGCCCCGAAAAAACACAAGTGCCACGTTACAACGAGGAAATGTGATTCTTCACATTTCACTGCATTTCACAAACACATGTGCGTACACAACTCAGCAAGGAGGTAGAAGCATGCTCCTACAACAGATGTATTCGCAAGGACATTATGACAAGGGAGACTTAGGCTCAGACTGCGGTCGGAGGACGGAACACCCTTCCGTATTTCTGTTCTGATCAGGTGTGACCCGTGATCATCTGCACGGGAAATTCACATCGTGTTCTTTCGGTTGAAAAAGACAAACGTATTTTCCCACAGACACACCACGATCATGTTGATCTGATCCGTCGTCTACTTTTCGGTGTGAGGTCTAAACATAACCTGTGGAGACACCATGAAGAGCGTCGGCGTGTTTTGGATGACTCTAGTGGAGCATGGAGCCACCTTTTTTGAATAAAATATGTAAGGAGGATGTCTCGATTTGACATTCGCGTGACTAAGGAAACAACGGTTTAGCCGCGGAAGACGTTGAGGTGTTCTGAGAGGAGTGGATCATTTCGTTTGCATCTCTCAACGCATCCAACACGCGATGTCTTCATCTTCTTCGCTGATGGAGGTACGCTTGGCTGTTATCGGTGGTGGCGCAGTGGTGAGTGGGCTGAGGAAATATTCATGTCTATGGACTCACACATGTGCAGGGCAAGAGCGCCATCACTGTAAGATGGGTGTTGGATCACTTTGTAGAGATGTATGACCCAACGATCGAGGACTCGTACCGAAAACAGATCGTTGTCGATGGTCAGGCTTGTCTGGTGGATGTACTTGACACAGCTGGACAAGAGGAGTTCACGTGAGTTGAAGACAAAATTCCGCCTTCTCATATCGTCTCAGCTGCCTCCGCGATGGCTATCTTCGAACGGGAAGAGGATTCGCGCTCGTGTTCTCTATCATAGAGTCTTCTTCATTTGGAGAGATACCCAACCTCTACGAGTCCGTTCTGCGAGCCAAGGAGAAGACCAACGTGCCCATGGTCCTCATTGGAAACAAGGCCGATCTCGAATCACAGAGGGAGGTGTCCTCTCAACAAGGGAGAGACCTGGCCAAGCAATTCGGTTGCTCGTACTATGAGACAAGTGCTCTGACGGGAGCGAACATTGACGATGCATTCTGCTCGATCATCCGCTGCATCAAGCAGGAGGAAGGGACCGCCGAGCTCAAACCCAAGAAGAAATCGAAGAGGAAGGACTGCATGATATTGTAATAAATTAGTATATGTAAGTACATCATGATCTCATACAAGACCATTCGAAGATGCCATCATCTCATCACATCAAGAGCTAGACAAAAAAGTTCATTCCAATCCTTCGTGGGCCAAGAGATGCATGGGAAGCCGATGACTGACCACCTCCGGCGACATCTCTTCTCTTGCATCTTCTCGTTTCTCCTCCTGAATCGCCTCACTCTCTTCTTCCTTCCTCCTCTCCCCTCGGTTCAAATTTTTGATCTTGCTGCCGAGATCGCGGATGGCAGAGTTGATGGATGGGATCCAATGACTAATCACATGCTCAGATGAGTATCTCTGGACCTCTTCGATGGGAAAATAGTATCCATAACTTCGATTCATGTCTCGCAGCTCGTCGATGATCATCGCAGATGGTGACCATGTCTTGTTGCGGACCACGTGATCTCGACAAGTTTCCAGCATCTCTCTCAGCGTCTGCCGTCTCACGGTCATCTCTTCTACCGTGAAAGTCTTCAACTTCTGTCCCTCGGAATTCAATTCGAGTTTGGAGAACGCTTGAGACACGACGTCTCGTGATTCGTCTCGTATCTGTCGAGTGTAAGAGGTTATCATTGATGATGAGACACCTCTTCGATGATGAAGGTCGCCATGAGGGCGAGGTGATCGGAAGGTTGGTGCATGTTAGGGAGGGCGGAAAAACCTTGAACCCATTCTTCCGGTGGGACCTCCAGTTGAGAGACACACTTCAAGTTCTTATTCGACCCCCAGCCTCCTTCTATGATGACAGTCAGTGATGAGATGATGAGATGGTTTCTCCCTCTCACCCGTGTAGAAGATGTAGTCTAACGTGCCCTTGAAATCTCCCGTAAAATTCGTGAAAGGTGGTTCACCCTTACCTGACTCCTTGTCATTTCACTCGTCCTTTTATTCTATTTTATTGTGTATGGTTACCCTCTCACCTTCGTAGTCCTCATAAGCACTACGAAATTTGAAATCATGAGTGTGAACCACCTTCACATGTCATCATCATCATAGACATGTCAGACATCACACCTCTTGATTCTTTCTATTTACATTCTGAAAGTCTATTCCGTGGACGTCTTCTTTTCTATAATTGTACGCTTCTTTCTGCAGGTGCGGATGGCTGCGAGCTGAGTCAGTGAGAATAAAAGGAAATAAAATCACCTGCCGTCGACGGCTCCATCTACAATGAATTTGTAGACGGCGCCGATGGGTGTCGAGTTGAAATCTCCACACAGTATGACCGGACATTGTCCTTGTCCGATCTACAACGATCAATCACAAAGTCGATGAGATGCATCTTGAACACCTTTTCGATGTTCTGCAGCAAGAATTTCGTCTGTTGGAATTTGATCTCTGTCATGATTGAGTCGATGAGTCTCGTGATATCGGTTTTCACCTGGCCACAGAGGATTCCAAAACAAATGAGTATTCACCACGAGAAAGGGTGGCAATCTACCAGAGACATCGGTCAGTTGTACGATGAGCGCAACGTTATCTCTGACATAGTCTAATCCGGTGACGATCTTGCTGATGTCATTGAGGTCGATCGTGTGAACCGAAGTCGATTGGAATCTAGATGCGATCAGATGAGAGCGGGGACGAATGGTCACCTGCTCATCTTCCAGAAGATGGCACAGCCTTCTACTTTTTCGTCTCTTGGGTTATATTCTCCTGATCAGATAGTTAATTTCACTTTGTCTTCAACATCGGTCGGGATGGATGATTCGAATCACCATGATATCCAAGGTCTTTGAGAGCCCGTCGTTTCTCTTGCCATTCATCAAACTCCTATCAAATTTGAGTACTGAACGAGGTTTGAACCATTCGAATCACCTGGAAGCACAGGATGTCGGCATCCATCCGCTTGATCTCATTATATAGTTTTTTCCACCTGTATTTAGGATCGAGATACCTCTTATCACAATACCAGAATGTGTTTCGAATGTATTTCTGTGCCAGAGTATTGTAAGTCACTACAGATAGTCGATTCTCTTTGTCTGTTGAGGTGATATGTAAGTCGATACAGCTCAAGTCTATAAATCACCTCGCTGTGGATGATCAGAAGAGACCACCGTTGATCCCGGCCGCATCTGTCTGCGATGGAATGGTGCATTGTGCTCGAATTTCGAGGTCTTCTTCAGATTGCCCTTTCTTTGAGAGGAAGAACAGATCATGGAAGATGCATCGGCAAGATCACGTGAAAGCTCCTTCGCGATCTGCGAGAGAAATCATTCTCTACAACAACCACATGACATCGGTCGATCGCGATTACAGTCCAGACCTCTCTCACGATTGGTCAGAAGATTCCTGTTGGATATTTGGATATGGATCTCTCATGTGGAATCACCCTGGTGCTACATTACATCGTCATCATCACAGACATCACTGAATCGTCCAGAGTTCGAGAGTGTAGAGCAACATCACGCTGATTTGAACGGATACAGACGCGACCTGTGCATGTACAGCTTCATGACAAGAGGAACCCCTGAGCTACCCGGGCTCTGTTTGGGTCTGACAGCAGCTGAGGGAGAGGCATGCATTGGTATCGCTTTTCGAATCGAATCAAAGAAGAGAGACGCTGCCTGGAAGGCACTGCAGGTGCATGTCCTCATGCATTCTGTCATTCCAAAACCGAACAGGAGAGGGAGAATACTCCGTTGGTGTGTTATCGAGCGGTCACCGTGCAAGTCTCTCTGAGATGTGATGAAAGACGCATGCGAGGAGATCACTCGGTGTCCGCCTTGGTCTTTCTACCTCTCACGTCTCACGTGCAATACGCGGGAAAACTCACAGATGACGAAAAGTTGAACATTCTTAGAGACCAAGTGGGAGATCGTTGATCAAGATGAAGTCGATGATGGAACGACGGATGACGCGAAGATAGGATCGGCGTGGCACGAGGGGGACATCTCTTGAATACCTTCGTATGACCATAGAGAGTCTGCAGAAAGAAGTGGGAATCCGAGACGAATACCTGGACTGGTTGATGTTGTCATCATCAACACCCAACGAGTCTCTTTCGCAGGTCACATGAGGAGACTAGAATACAAAAAAGCTTTCTCTAAGGTGTTCAATCAAAAGTTCCACCACTTGCCTGCGTGAATAAAATACCAAAATCTCGATTTTATTTGTCTGTCCTACGACCCTGGCTGTCCCTCCATCGTGTCCTTTGTTCAACCTCTATACAGTCTCAGCAGCATCCCCCTGTAATATACGTGAGACCTTTGACATCATCATCATGCGTTCACCTTGTGTGTTCTTTCCTTCTAGAGCCACGACATCTCCGTTCTCCCTCTTCTGATGGATGCTGTCCTCTCTCAGCATCGCACATCACCATCATCGTCATCGATGATGATCACCTCGTTTTGATGCACTCGGCAGCTAACGTCTCGAAGGCCTCTTGTATTCCCTCTCCACTCTTTGCAGATGTTTCCACATACTTGATCCTGTGCTTGTCTGCGAAAGCTCCGGCTGCATCGTCTTTAGAGGAGCTCACATGTGACTCCCACCTTCCACCGCATCGACCATCCTGTGTGCCGTGATGTCTGATTTGTTGCCCACCAAGACGATGGAAACAGATTCTGGTGCGTTCTTCTTGATCTCTTCGATCCATGCTGGATGAGATCAGGAATGTGAGGGATGGGGACGGTCTCACTTCTGATCTTGAGGAACGTGTTGATGTCAGTCACATCGAAGATGAGGAGGATGCCATTGGCGCCTCTGTAGAAACTGGCGACGATAGTTCTGTATCTCTCTGAGGTTTGAGTGAGAATGGGGAGTGATGGAAAATGAGTCACCTTGTCCGGCTGTGTCCCATATGGACATTTTGAGTGTTTTATCATTCAGATGTATCGTCTTCATCTTGAAATCGACACCGATGGTTGAGATGAAGTTTGGTGAGAACGTGTTGTCGGCGTAACGCAAGAGGACACAGCTCTACACGGTGTGAGAAATTGGATAGAGTGAGATGATCGATGATCGAAGCAGAGGGAACGATATATTACCTTGCCCACTCCTGATTCTCCCAGTAGAAGAAGTTTAAAATTATAATCTCTATATAAGTGGTGAGTCACACGAAGATAGCGACGTAACTCACGGTTTTCCGTTCATCTTGATGTCTTATGATTCGCTGATGCTGTGTGAGGATTTCACGTAAAATCGATTCCGGTCTACAACATCAACCGTTTCGGTGAAGGAACAATTCACTCCTTATCGAACACTGAAGGGATCTACCCACCGACAACAAACGATGAGAAGATGTTCATCAACTCTGACTTTAAAGATGTCCTATACGCTTTTCGCTTTCCCATCGTGTGCATCGATCGGGCTTCCATCGATCGACACACATGCAAGAGTGCATCATGATGTTTTATATGTCATCAGCGTCCAGCGACAGCTCGACCTTGTCTCCTGACTTGAACGCAGGCTTTCCAAGGTATGGACAGCCTCCACATCGGAATGCATCTCCTAGATAACACTGTCTCATGGTCACTCTCTATGTCAGGTCACACGGACTCACGTTGCCGCATGATGACTTGGCGGGCTTGACGACTTCCTCTGACTGTTCCTTCCTGCCGCAGGTGCAGTTCTTACACGCTGATCGCTTTCCATCTTGGTCGAACTCGCAGTCATCGGCTGTTTAAGAGGTCAACATGTGTTCGTGTGGAGGTGGAGATCACGTTTGGCGGGTTTCTTCAGATCGTCTTCATCGAGGAGTTCATCTTCGTCGGCGAGCTCTTCATCGTCGGCGGGGAGAGACCACACCTGTGGGATCCAGTGAGTGGGGTTGACGATGGACATTTATACGTGGACGATAATGGAAATGGGGATACCTTCTTTTCGTTGCCGGCGGGGCGGTTCAATTTGAGGGAAGAAGAAGCACCAGCTTGCCATGTTGGTTTCGTGGCTACGATCTGAGATTGAACGTAAGATTCATTGGTGTTTCGTATGTTCCCGCGATAAACTCACCTCTACTTCTTCGTGGTTGGAGTCTACATTCTTGGAAGATACTCTCTTGACGTCAACTAATCCGGCTCTCGTTAGAGCGAGTATGATGTCACGTTCGGTGATGGTGTCCTGCTGAACACCCTGGGAGGCCACTGGCTCGTACCAGACCTTCTCGATCACGGTGATACTCTTTCCAGGTGCGAGCGTCTGAGCGACTTCATTGATCTGAGAGCTGTTGATAGTGGAGTTGTCTGCGACAGTCATTTATGATCTTCGTCTGTATTTTGAATGAGGTGTGATTGATTTCGCCATCCATTCGAAGATGTAGTCTGAAATACGCGAATCGCAATTCTCGCAGTGATGTGTGCACATCACATCATCGCGAACATGATGTTGTCCCTGCGCAGCAGTTTAGGGTGGGCAACCAATTCGACGCCGCGGGTATCTTTCACGCGAGTACATCGTCCGATCATTCCACAGGCCACGATGGTAGATGTGTCCGTGTAACATCATTTCTGACTATGTCCAGGTGCACAGAAGCACCACTAGAGGTCTCATAAGGAGAAAGATCCCTGTGGTCACCTTAGAGCAGAAAGAACAGAAGAGATTGAGGTCTTTAAAGAGGATACAACCTATTCCGCCAAACTATCTCAAGGATAAACCGGAGGATCTGGCACTTATCAAGGAATTGGTATGAAAATCATCCTCTATCAGAGAACATTATCTCACATCCTTCCTCTTGAATTGAATCTTCTGACAGGTAAACGAAGAGACACCCATCCAGAACGACGAGTTCGAGGCGGTGATGAAATTGCATTTTCCAGATCCAAAGAGGGCCGCCATCGGTGTGGCCGTCTCGGGTGGATTCGATAGGTATGTACAAGGTGATACGATCTCTCATCTGATCCATCAGTATGGCACTCGTGATGTTGGTCGATGCTTGGTGTAGAAAATTCAACAAGACGTTCAAGGTGAGCCAGAGGCAAACAAGATCACATCTGATGTCACTCATTCAGGTTTACATCGTCGATCATCAAGCGAAGCCAGACAGTAACCTCGGAGCCGTTCGCGTGCAAAACATTCTCAAAACGAAAAGTGAATACGTCCTGCATCATCTCCTGCATCATCTCGAACAATGCTCATCATCCCATGGTGTTGACGATCATGAAAGGTATAGCCAGCGAGATCTTGGTCATGTCTAACGATGCCTCCCCCGAAGCTCGACCGTCTACACCAAACTTATCCGCCTATTCAAAGAGGGAATTGAGAATGATGAAATCGAACTCGGACATGAGAGATCTCAGAATCGAATTGCTCAAGAATGCCTGCGAGAGAGATCAAGTGACGAACGCATTTTCATCTCGATCGTCTTCTATCTTCTCGTTTGATTCCGTTCTTTTTCTGACGAAGAAAGGTGAAACACCTCATGATGGGTCATCACTTGGAGGACTGCATCGAAACACTGTTCATGAGGATGTCTATGGGATCTGGATTGGAAGGTTACTCCACGATAGAAGCATGGAGACAAGTGAGAAGATGACATGTGATCGTCTCATACACGATCATGATGATGATGATGATGCTCACGTGATCACAGATGACAGACAATTTTGCCATCGTGAGACCCCTCTTGAGATGGACACAAGTGAGGCCGTCGTACATCGCGAAATTTCCGACGAATTTCTCAGAAACGTCTGGCGGCCACGTGCGCAGATTTCCAGTGCGAGTACATCGAACAAATCGATACAGACGACAAAGCCTATCGCAGTCGCATACATAAGGTATGCGAATGAGACACTCTTCGTCTGATCGAACCTCTCGCAGAGTCTCACGCCAGAATTTTACCAGAAAGTTCCCAAGCACGATCTAGCTTTCTTCATATCGAGGATGAATATGTTCAAGAGGGAAGTTTCCTCACGCATCGGACTTTTCATCGAGAAACACGTCAAGCAGGATCTGTGGTTTGGGTGGGTATTCATCAGCCATGATCTACACTCGTCATCAGTTTTCGTTTCATCGACTCATGTCAATCATCTGATCATCAATTGTCATCCATCTCATCTTTGATCACCGATCAACCGATCGTCTCTCATCCTCCGATCACTCATCATCGATCTCATCTCTCATCTTCTTCCGCATCACTCATCTAATGTTCACAGTTACCTCACGCTTCGATTGACGCCCCTTCTCTCACAACCGGCAGAAGATGGAACAAGGATACTCAATCGCCTCATCAAACAGGCCACCGGTAAGGGCGTAAACTCCCCGGCAGTTCTCCACGACGTCCTGGAGACTATGAGGGTGCGTCCAGACTCCGTACGTAACCCAGCGTAACTTTCCCAGAACAATCCCACGGGAAGCCGTGTGGCCGTGTGCCGTACTCTCTTCATCTGGGACGGTACGGACCTCTACTGCATCCCAGAGCTGCTCGGCCCCGGCGATCACAACAAAAGTGAGGCAATCAACGTTCATCTCGATCCTTCTGACACCCACAGCACGCCCCGTCGCCATAACACCCAACGTGCCCCTGCGCTGGAGTAATTTTCTCGTCACATATAAGAGGACCAGCAATCACCTGCCCGACATGCCCCTCTTTGTTCGAAAGTTGAACATCAAAGACTGGCAGCGAGTGACACACAACGATCCACGTGAGCCACAAGAGAGAGTCCAACTGACGTAGAGACAGACCTGAAGTTCAAGTACAAGAGCGTGCCCGTGGACATCAAGTTCTCTGTACCTTGTCTCGTGACGGAAGAGGGAGAGTTACTGGCTGTGCCTCACTTTCGATACAACTCCTTTGGTATTGGCTGTGAGGTCCAGTTCTCCCCCGCGGCAGACGTGTATAGCAACCTTGACTACATTCACTCTGCCTCACCACCTGCTAGATAAAGAGTGGATGTCTTCTGTTGTCTGTATTATGTTGAAACGCCAACCTAACAAAAAAGAGAGAACGGAGCAAATGAGAGATGCGTAATTTCTGTTTATTTCCCAACTATGTCAAAGTGATGAGATGAGGTTCTCACAACTGATAGCATTTATAGTTAGACACCTTTGGTAGGATAATGGTCATCATATCAGAGCAGAGAACGGAGAAAATTGATAAAATATTTTGCAAAGAGAGACGATGATCTCTCCTTTTTGTCAGGTTGGCGTTTTGAGTCCATCTGTGAATGAGGGCATGCATAGAATGTGATAATTTTCTCTCTCTGAAATGATCAAGAACAACCACAAAAGTTGATGCTGAGTTGCCAACTGCTGGAATGAGGCAAGAGCTTCTGAAAATGAGGTGGTCTGTTTGGTAATTTGACATCATGAAATTGTGAATATACATACACCAGATGTTTGGACTGGGAGCAATTCTACAAGATCACAGAATTGTTGATGATAGAAATAGGAATAGAAACATAAAAGGCTTGTGTTGTTCAGCTATCACGCATGCTGGCCTGTGTCTCTGATATGAAAGGTCAGATGATTTCATTGAACATTTAAATGTAATTCTGACATGCTGCTAAGAATGTGAACTAAGAAAAAACCAAGCAACCACCCAAAACTGTGACAAGACCTCACATGCATTATTTCCAGATAACAGACGCTAGTAAAAACAAGTTTCCAACCTGTTTCTGACTCTCTGAGATGCGCTGATTCCAATGGTATGTCACACGGGTCACAAAAATGATGTCCAACCTGAGCAAAGTCCATATTACGCTACTATTTAGCGTACATACACTATTATTTAGCGTAATTCTCACTTTACTCTGATACCAATGTCCGGACGAAAAAATGGATGGCACCAGCGTGTAGGCCATGTGTCTCTCTACCTTATCAGTGTATCTTTTGTGAGCTGGCACCCTCCCTAAACTGTGACATGACCTCATGTGCGTTATTTCCAGATAATGCACGCCATGTGACCACTACTTTTCTGACCTGTTTCTGACTCAGTAAACTGCGCTGATTCCAATGGTATATGTCACGGTTCACAAAAATGATGCATATGATTATGTGCATTAAAAAAGTTAACGCACGCGGGCCTTTATCTCTGATGGTAATGGTTGGACGGTGGTTTAGTGTACATTTCCTTGTAGTTCTTACGTACATCTACCCATGGAACTGAGGAAACTGACCTGGCACCCTCCCTAAATGAGATATGAACCTGGAGATTCTCATGTACGCTNCACACAGGTCACAGAAACGATGCCCAACTTGAGCAAAGTCCATATTACACTACTATTTAGCCTACGTAGGCTATTATTTAGCGTAATTCTCACTTTACTCTGATACAAATGTCAGGACGAAAAAAATGGATTGCACCAGCGTGTAGGCCATGTGTCTCTCTACCTTTTAGTGTATTGTTTGTGAGCTGGCACCCTCCCTAAACTGTGACATGACCTCACGTGTGTTATTTGGAAATAACACACGCCATGTGACCACTACTTTTCTGACCTGTTTCTGACTCAGCAAACTGCGCTGATTCCAACGGTATATGTCCTGGTTCACAAAAATGATGCATATGGTTATGTGCGTTAAAAAAATTAACGCACGCAGGCCTTTATCTCTGATGGTAACGGTTGGACGGTGGTTTAGTCTACATTTCCTTGTAGTTCTTATGTACCTCTACCCATGGAAATGAGGAAACTGACCTGGCACCCTCCCTAAATGAGATATGACCCCGGAGATTCTCACGTACGCTATTTTTTTTAGCATACATTGTCACTTTTCTCTGTTATGACAGTCCGGACGAAAAATCTGAATACATTTTTGGGTAGCCCATGTGTTTTTGTACCTGGATGAAGTGTCATCAATGACCTGGTACCCTACCTAAGATGTGATAAGTGCTCATGTGCGTTAATTTTTTTAACGCACGTCATACTTTCTGACCTGTTTCTGACTCTCTGAGATGCGCTGATTCCAATGGTATGTCACACGGGTCACAAAAATGATGTCCAACCTGAGCAAAGTCCATATTACGCTACTATTTAGCGTACATACACTATTATTTAGCGTAATTCTCACTTTACTCTGATACCAATGTCCGGACGAAAAAATGGATGGCACCAGCGTGTAGGCCATGTGTCTCTCTACCTTATCAGTGTATCTTTTGTGAGCTGGCACCCTCCCTAAACTGTGACAGTCTCTGCTTAGTTATTTAGTAGTAGCACATGCATGAGATATCTTTTGTTTCACATTATCATCATTTTGAAGACTTGGTGTGTCATCCTGTCACCATCTTTCATTTTTACAATGAGCCTATGTGTATTTTGCTTTCAACACATCAACATAACTCACACTCAGTCATGATCATCACTGTTGTTCAGAAGAAACAGTTGGACAAAATAGCCTTTATTTTACAAGACCACAGACCCACTTTCCATGACAAGTCATCTTATGAGAAAAATGATAGATATGTAGAAATGATCTGCAGTGAAATCACTATGAAATACAGCTGTATTGTCCATTTGAATTTAAGGACCTGCAAGACAAGATTACGTCCCTTTTGTTTGCCCCTTGGTAATGTGTCTTGCTGATGTCTCGCAGGTCTCGTCCAACAAATAGGGGGTAATTGTCCAGCGAGACGCTACGAGACAAGCAGGAGACATGATGTGAAGCATCGAATTGGAGGGGCGTCAACTTGTCTCGCAGGTCCTTATTTGAATTGCATCCACACTTGCCCATCCCATCAATGCATGCATCACGTGTGGAAGTGTAATTGTTGTATCCAGATGATTGTGGTCTTGCTCTCAAAAGATGCAGAGCACGTCCAAGATCATCTCATATGATTTTGCTATGCAAGATCGTTGAGGTACCCTTGGCCATATCTTCCGATCTGTTTCTGGCTTTCTCAGTGAGCGATTTGATGTGTGATTTCTAAATGGATGATGGGAATTGTCACCCATCTTCCTGGTGATGTAAGAGATCTCTCAAGAATCAAGAGAGATAGCGGTCGGTCTGATATGGCAAGATTGGTCAACTGGTGAGCAGATCAAATGGTCAATATTAATATAGTGATGTTCGATATTGGATCTCAAGTGACAATAGTCTGCATTAGCACCTCTCTTACGTTTCATCTGACTCAGGAAGTGAAAAGCGAGGTGTTTGTTGCAGATTATATTGATGGAGGTGGTCGTTCGATCGATTTCATCAGCAATCGTTGCGAGGCAAGTGTGCTGGCTTCACGATCTCGATATCATCGCCGGTCGGTGCGATCCATCTGAATCCCTCTCTCCTCTGTGTCCTTCCTTCTTTCTCTTTTTCTTCGGTAAAAAAAAGGCGGACGAAGAGGATCCGAACACGGGGAGACAGCGACCAACAAGGGCGTGTGACGCACCGCTCGGCTACTCGAGCGCCCGGTTTGTCGTCACAAAATCATCGAAACAATCGATGGACCGTGACATCATGTCATTTTTGGCGCCAAATTTGCGTCGAGAATTTCAGTTACTCTCAGGGGTGACGGTCCTTGAGTTCACAGATACAGGGAGTTTCATCCTGCTCTGCTAACTGCTCTGCCGACTGCCTGAGAGATGCACTCGATGGCTCCGTGACACGTCACCACCTCATGCAGAGGAAAGAGCGAGATAAAAGAACCTTTATTACCTCGAGAGTTCTCAAGGCGAAGAGAACCACCAGGAAGATGTAAACCAAAATAAATGATTGTAACCAGGACGATGCATTTTATTCTTCTCCTTCGGCTTCGTAACTCGGCCATGGAAGGATGTGTCCTCGCTGATCG
>MDYQ01000227.1:0-42393 GCA_003024175.1 Planoprotostelium fungivorum | reverse complement strand
TTGTTTCACCAATTCTGCATAATAACTCAACAAGATTGTACCATCTTTATTAATTACATCCACTTTGGCATTTGCTGATTCCTACGCGTTCTCGTTTTTTCTCAATGGTCCAATATGTACAGTCCTTCCAACAATGACCCACAGAAAGTGCAGGTTGTTCATCGTTGTAGAGGGATTAGCTTTTAAGCGGATTAAATAACCCATTCGATTTAATCCTTTTACAATCTACAATCTAGTTCGAATATATGCGGGTGACGGTGCTGAAGAGGAGGACGTCATGGGTGAAAAAAAGTACATCTCAATTGCCTGTAATCAAATGAAATATCACCCAGCTGACGTCATCATCTCACGATCGCAACCTCGATTCACATGTGGCCCAATACCCTAGATTTGATTGAAAGTATCATACGCAGAGTATTACTGTGCACCGTGGTGTGAGACGCCTGTGGTGATGTGACGATGCGGCGAAACGATGATGATGTGACGATGGAACGATGACAAGGGACGATGAAGCTGACACAGGATGAAAATCGGACGTGGGTTGATGGATGACGCGAAGACGTCGATCACTTCACCGAGTATTACAACACTTAGAAGATCGCTCGTCGTGTGTGATTGTCTAGATTTGGTGGCCAAGTAATCTGCTCAAGGGTTAAATATTAAAAATATTTAAAAAACTGCCACCACGCCTATCTTGTAGAAAAAGCCGCACGGGAGATCCTTGTGAAATCCACGGAAATAATGAACTCTTGCGCCACAACACAAACAAGAACCCGAACCACAAGAGACCTCACATAACACAACACATGTCTTGCGAAAATTGTGTAACAGGACACCTCCACGCCGGAACGCCAACTGGACAAGTCACGACAGTAGGCGAACTACCTTGTTACGTCGCCAAGCCCCGAGATGGAAACAAAAAGAAGAGCCTGTTATTCATCACTGACATCTTTGGTTGGGAGATATCGGTGAGCGAGAGAGCTTCCGTGAGATGGTAATCCTTTTCAGAATGCCAGACTTCTCGCAGACGAATACGCTAAAGAGGGCTTCTACGTATACGTCCCCGACTTCTTTGAGGTGAGCATCTCGTAAGACAGAAAGTTAATTCAATGCAGAACGACTCTTTCCCGATCGAGCACTTGAAGGTGATCGCACCACTCCCCTCGGATCCCAAAGCAGAGGGTCTGATCGAAACGGTGAGAGATAATGGAAGGATCTCTTCTGAGCCATCTGCAGGTCATTGACAAAGGACCTACCATGGCTCAATTTGGAGTGTGGTCTGTCAAGCACAGAGAGTCGGTTGTAAGACCTCTCATGGACAAGGTCATTGATTCCATCTGGTCCGATCCTCAAACGAGTAATTCATCCTTCTACTCAATTCTCTCTCTTCTACTTTACTCCCCCTCTTCTACTTCAATCTCCTTCCCCTCTGAACGTCTTTCAGGTTCCTTGTTTGTCATCGGTTTCTGCTGGGGTGGATACCATTCCACCGTTTTGGCTCAAGAGGGTGAGATTGAATTTGAGTGCTGAGAGTGAACGAGGCAGGAACCAAAGTGGACGCAGCCATCGCCTGTCATCCTGCAGGTGTGGATGGTAAGATCTTAGAGAAGTTGACCAAGCCCTATTCCCTCCAAGTGGGTGCCCTGGATAGCTTCTTCGACGATAAAGCAGCCAACGATGCCAGAGAGGTGAGCAGGTGTATACATCCGTTCTCATGCGATGAAGGTACTGTCGAAGATGAAGATCACTTACCAAGTGAACATCTACCCCGGACAAGTGCACGGATTTGCTGTGAGAGGTGACCTCAGCCAGAGGGACGTCAAGGAGGGAAAGGAGAAATGTTTCCGCAGTTGTGTGCAATTCTTGAATTCATTGTAGAGAGTGGACATGATATCCAACTTGGATAATAAACGGATGTTCGCTCCTTTCTCAGTGAAGAAATGACAAGGAGTATGAGAGAGATGATGAGAGAGATGAAGAGAGAGATGGAGTATGAGAGAGATGAATAGAGAGATGAAGAGAGAGATGGAGTATGAGAGAGATGAAGAGAGAGATGGAGTATGAGAGAGATGATGAGACAGTCGTACGATCTAGGCAATTTATTCGGGTGTTCTATTCATCAGTTGAGTGATCAGTTCTTGTAGAGGTGCCAGCTCTTTCTTCTCCACCAATTGAAATTCTTGTACAAAGTATATAAAGTGCTGCACACGATCAGTCACGTGCATCACACGGATGGATCACTTTGAATGACGTGTTTAAATGAGCCTCTTCTCCCAAGCTGACGATCTTGTTGAAGTGAGAGTGATAGATGTGTGCGTATACTCGGAATAATCTCTTAAAGATGTTCTTCACTGACGTCTGAAACGATTTTGGGAACGGTATTCCTGCTACACGTGAGTCGTCTCATCTTCTTATCGTCTAATACGGGTTGTATGTGTGATGGAGCAGAGAGGAGAGATAGAGTAGAGAGTAGATAGAGGAGAGAGGAGAGATAGGGTAGAGAGTAGATAGAGGAGAGAGTAGAGAGGAGAAGGACCTATTTTCGAGGGAAAGATGTTCTCATCGTCGAGGTGCGATTGAACCCAATGCATCAGAGCGTCTACGTAATGAGGTGCATCCAACTTGACGGCTTTCTTTATCGTCGTTCCATCTGCCCAGTGATATTCATACCTTCTCTCTTCAGTATCTCGCAGGATGATGATGTATGGCGTGTGGGGGACGATGAAGATGAGGGAAACAGATGAGAATGAGCTCACTTTGGACCGGCGGACATGACAGGACAAGCCTGAGGAGTACAGAACTCGGTGATCGTTCCGTAGAGCATGTGTATTTGATTGAAGAAGTCGACAGCTGTACGTTGCACGTCAGCGCGAATCGATCGGACGAACCGAAAGGAGGTGCTCACTATTCACGGCGAGCCATTCGTTCAGATCTTCTCCTTCTGGCAATCGAACCGCTTGGCGGAGATTACCACTCCCTAGTGTTGCTTCAGCATATTGCTTCAATTGATATTGTTTCGTGTCCTCTGTCTTCTTTGTTTTCACTTGTTGTTTGTTCTTGTTTCTGATTTCACTTCAGATTCAAAAGATTATTATATGGTGAGTGATAAAAACGTCATATACGGTTCGATAATACCATGATATGCATTAAGTGCGCAAGATGTTGGATGTATTGTAACGACGAGATAGATACGGCTCAAGAGACGATGGATATAATGATATCTGAATTGAAACTAAACGTCACTCACAGTCCAAAGAAGCTCATCTTTTACGAGGCCTGATGTGCACATCAGCTGGGGAGAAAAATCTGCAATTTATTCGATTTTTCAGTCATTTTTATTATTCAGTGACGCACACAACATGAGAGGGAGAACAGCATCTCTATTGGTAGTTATTGCAATTTATTGTCTATCCGCATCTGTGGTCGTAGCAGAACAGAGCTGTCTCGAATTGGGATTCGATCACGTCAGCTGCTCCAAGTGTGAAGACTTGAAGACGTTCGTAAAAGACGCAAGTGAGTCTTGAGATCCTGAATTACTCCACTAAAAAGAGCAGCATTATACGATGATTGTCTATCTTGTTGCGATCGACAGTCCGAATCTGGTGCGAAGGTGATACACATGATCAAAGTTCACCGAGCTGATTCATTACCATTAGAACAACTCTTTTGCGGAAGGAAAGTTGATCATATGCAAGTGGAAAGTGGAGCGCTATCCACACATTGAGACGTTCATCAATCGTAACGCCAAAGACTTCCCCAGGTTGCAAGTAGAGGTGACAGCTCTTCAAATTACCTTGGCTAATACCCACCAGTACAGAGCTTATTCTGATCCCACACTCCAACTGGTCAACTCTGAGGGTACTGTTGAATCTCTCAAGTGAGTCTCATCCGTTCCTCCTCGAGCTCATTCTCAAACAGGATCGATGGATGGAAGACAGAGCATCTTGTAGAATACTTGAGGGACAATCTCCCATAAATTGCAGGCTGTGTGCAGATTCTCCTATTCTTCCATCACCTTCATTGTCACGACGTTCGTACATCGAATAATGTCATCTACGTCGTCTCTACTGTTTATCAACACAAGGAACGTTCCTCTTTCTCTATTCTCGATGCACTCCTCATAGTATCTTACATATATTCCTTTGTCCCTCGACCGTCTCTACAGCAGCTTCATCCTTTTGGGGGTGACATCTTCTACTTCGAAGAGGGAAGAAAAAGACAGATCTGATCCCTCTATCATCCTAAAGTGACTGAAGTCCAGTCCACTGGCGGGGACTGAGGTGAAGTCCTCCTCTAATCCAGTTATTGGACTGTCGAACTCGAGCTCGTCGAAGGAGTATTCGTCCGAGAAGCACTCTGTAGAGGGCTCGTCCTTGACAAACCCCTGCAGATTGGATGGGTGGGGTTGTGTCTCTGGCTTGAAGTTTCGAAGGCGGCCGACCTGTTCCTTGAGCAGGGCGTTCTCCCTCTGCATTGTGTAGTTGTCGCTCTCCATCGACTGTACGGTCTCCCTTAACCTCTTGAGGCAAATCACAGCACACTCCAAAATGGCTGCCTTAGTCGTCACGACTGACTTGCACTCAGGGAGTAGGTTCTTCAGGTCGTTGATTTGCATGTTGATTCGCTGTCTCCCCTTCTGCTCTGTGATCTTGTGGCTGCTACGGGTATATCAGTCAACCACTCAGACTGTGATGCACGCACGCTTGTTTCTTTCTCCTGCACATGACTGCCTCTTCCTCAAAGGTGGGCATCATCTGTTGGCGTAGACTCTCTGGAACCATCATCTTTGCGTCGTGTTGTTCGTCTCGTTGAATGTGACCCCCTGGCTCGGAAGGTGTTTTGATAATGGTAAATCTCCGCAAAGAGGGGAGTGCTGAAGACTGACCGCTCGTCGAATTGCAATAGCCCACCTGTCGCGGAGTTCCCGGAGTTGTATTGAGCAACTCCGCCAAGCTTGTCTGTGGCTTGGGGTGTGATCTATCACAACCACTTCATCTCCCTGGAAATCTCGGTCGTTTTGGTTCCATCTGCAGAGATCTGTCACGGGCGACACTTCGATTTTATAAAAGAGTCCTTTCCACACGTCTTTCTTCCTCCTACATGCCAGCTTTGTCTGCTTGTGGAATTCCTTGGTTCCAAAAAGTGGCCTCGTCAGCTGGCAGCTCGGATGACTTCCACCCATCCCTTCCTCTCTTCTTCCGTCTCGAAGCGAAGAGAGTATCTCACTCGACTCGTTGTTGTCAGTGATATCCCCCTGGCCTCTTCTTCGTCCAACATCACTCCATCCAGGTCGATCATCCCGTGGGGATACATGCCTTCCGTCTTCTGTATGATTCTGAGTACAGACGGTGGAGACACCCGGACTCACCTCACTCTCTTTGGACCACCAGAAGAGAATTTGATTGAAGAGGACGTAGTATTTCTTCTTCCAATTCGTGAACATCTTCGAGCTCTTCTTGTATCCCATTCCTTGCTTCGTGGGATTCGTAAAGTGAAGCTTCTCCTCTAAACCCAGCGTCAGCCCCATCATCGCAACAGCATCTCACCGGTGATCAACATCAAAGTCTTTCCCAGACGGAGACGATCCCCATGCAAGAGTATCCTGCCGGTCCCTGCGTCCAACTTCTCTCCATTCACAAAGGTCCCCGTGGTCGATTCCAAGTCGAAGATTCTCAAAAGTTTGTCTCCTCCCAGGCTGGCCAGTTGGAGGCGGCACTGGGCACGAGAGATGTACTTTGAACGTACGACGATCTGAACGATTCAGAGGTGCTCTGTCTCTCTCACTCACCTGATTCCCTTCGTGCTTCCGGCCGATCTGTATGTTTCCAAAGGGTAGAGCGAACCGTTGGATCTTGTTGGTCTTCGGGTGAAGCCAGAGTACGGTCATTGTGTCCGCAGGAGTGGCAGCTGTAGATGCTCTTCGGGTGATGCGAGCTCTGTCTCATCAGATCGGAATCGTCTCTACCACTCACGTGAAAGATTTTGCGATTCGAAGGCGAGTGGAGGGTGAACGAGCGGTTTGCGGTGTGTTGGCATTCGAATCTAGATCCTTGTCCTGGATGGATCAGCAGTAGCTACCGATGGATCTCACCTTGTTGTGTCCATTGGTCATATCCATCAGTGTCGCAGTCTTCCTTCGTTCCAACTGGGACAATGAGCCTGTCCAATGTTCGATGCACTCACCTTCGGTCTGTCTTGTAGAGATGATAGCGCGTCCATATTGGGCATTGACTTCTGTGCGGCTTGTAGTCCTGGGGTGAAAGAGACGCCCCTCTTCAGACGCTCCAGATCCTTATCATCTGTGAAGGTTCGATCACGAAAAATGATGACTCAGTCTCACGTCGCGATGAGGTCAGGTGATTTGTGTTGACTCCTGGTCTCAGTAGATGATGTTCACCATTTGTTTGCTCTTCCTTGTGTGGAGGTGTGTGGGTTGTTATTTCTGGTGGTGAGACGACATCGATCATCGTATCAGAGGGAGATGGACCGATGGGTGCGGCAATAGTTCCACTATCACACATGTTCTGTTGGAAATTGTCAGATGATTCCTCGGTGTGAGGCTCACCCTGGAGCCAGGTAAGGTTGAGGGAGAACGAATGCGACTGCTGACCACCAGGAAGCTGTCTCCCAGCTCCGCTACTGTTTTACGCTCAGTGGAGAGGATGCAAGTGGACTCACTCGTATCACGTCTGAGGTGGACCATTGGTACCTCTGATGTCTTTCCTTCGGTTGGAGGTGAAGTAACAGCTATGCTAGGGGATGTCACTTCATCTCCACTGATGATGATTTGGGGGGAGAGACTCATCGAACGATCTCCTTGCTTAGCGTGTGAACTCTCTTCTTCGCTGACGGTGGGGGAAGCTGAAACTGTATCCCTCTTCGTCTTTTCGATCTTCTGCTCCTTCTCAACGTGTTGATCTTCTCTCCCTTCCATTTTGGTGTCCTCTTTCTGTTCCACCTTGATGTGTGATATCTCTTTCTGTTCTGATTCGACGTGTAAAGCTGGAATCGCATCTTTGATCATCATGTTCGTGTCTTTCTCTTCTGTTTTGACGTGGGAGGCTGGTTTCACATCTGTTTCTTCGATTTTCTGGCTCTCTTCAATGAGAGTATGACAAGAATCATCCTACCTCCTCCTCGTTCTCGTTGATGACAGCTTTGATGGGCTCCTTTACCTGAGCAGTTCTTGTAGAGCGATCATCTTCAACACGGTCTCCCTCAACGCTAAACTTTCTCGTCTTCTCATTTTCCGAAGAGTCGGAAGCATCAGAGAGCTTCTTCCTCGGGGATAAATCCATTCTCACAGAAGGGGGACTGGCGGGCGCGTCAAAGCCAACGGTTCTATGCATAATGATCGAACGTCGAGCAGTTCTATGGAGGTTACTGTCGATTCGTATAGATGTCTTTTAGACGTGAAGAATGATTTGGAAGATGCGGATGGCTCACTTGGGTGTAGTTCGTAGAGGATTGTTGTTTTCTTTCATGTTTGCTGGTTCTAGTTTGACCGGCTTCTATGAGAGAGTGAGCGATCGATTAAGAGGCCTCTTCACCTTCGCTTGGACATCTCCATCGTTGGAGCTAAGTGAGTGGGCTCGCGATTTTGTCTCAGTCGGCGCAACGTTGGGCTTCTAGTCTGTGTCAAATATTCAAGATGGGAGTGATTGCTCTTACCTTAGCATCGTTTCCTTCTATGATTCGGTATGGTTCAGCCATTCAGGAGAGCTGTAGACTACGTTGTGGCTCTTTGCCAGTCTGGAAGCTTGCCGATGTGATGTTGTTCTGAAAAAAGCAAATTACCCGGCAACCACCAACACATCGCATCAGAGACGAAATTGGTTTCGGCTCATCTAGCTTATTGAAGAACCATGTCAGATCCCCATTCCCCAGACCTCTCTGCAGACGATCGTCCAATAGAACTGGAAGAAGAGGAAGAGTACGTGGAGGTTGTTCCCATCGTTTTGAGCACTGCTGTCTGCGTGAGTCTTTCTTGTAAGACCTGCGCAGGATCTGAAGCCTTTTTAGAAAGAGGTATACGCGGAGCATTATGAAGAAGATGATGAGTGCACTGAACTCGAGTTTGTATTCGATTTATTCTCTGAGATAGAAGATCTGAGTGCCTTTCGATACCTCCGAAAATTGATTCTTGTGGGGAATGGCCTGACGGTAGTCCCTCCTTCACTCGGTGGCCTGGCCTCCTCTCTTCAAATCTTATACTTGTGCCAGCAGTCCATCACAAAGATAGAGAATCTGTCTAAGCTAACGGAGCTGAGGGAATTGTATATGTACAACAATACAATACAGAAGATGGAGGGGTTGCACAGGTGAGCTTCATTAAGCGTCTGAAGCTCACGTTTTGCAGCTGCCAAAAGTTGCAGAGACTGTGGTTATATTCCAATCAGATAACTGACGTTGATGGTCTCTCCTCTCTGAAAGATCTACGAGAGCTGTGGATCCAGGACAATCAGATCACGGCTCTACCAGAGAAAGAGGGGTGGATCTGCAGCCGCATTGAGATGCTCTGCTTCTCGGGAAATCCGATCCAAGAGATGAAGAGCACAGCAAGGTCCCTACTTCACCTCTCAAATCTGTCAGATCTCTCGTTTGATGATGATATCTTCCCTCCCTGTCCAGTGGTCAGTCAGGAGGGATATCGAACCTTTATGATCTTCCACCTCAAGCAAATTCACATCTTAGATGCCACGCTAGTCCGACAGGAAGAGGTAGAACGTATCGCCGAGTTATATAATTCAGACATGGCTGCTTTCATCAATCAATTAGACGAATTGAAGCGAGATAGCAAGGAGCAAATCAAGAACATCCAATACAAGCGAAAATCCTTGGAGGAGAAAGCTGTGGAGACAAAGAAGCAATTGATGGAGTCTTTCGCCGGTTTGGAGATGTCTATTGAAGAAGCGAGGAATAAGGTCACGCAGTCACGCACTGATCAAGGGAATGACATCTTCCAGATGTTACAGAGGTATTCCACCGAGTCGGAGGCGCGATGGAGCCGCAGGAAGGAGTTGGAGAAGAACATCACAGCTGCCGTCAAGCGACATTCGCTGGACACAGACAAGTGGATTGAGGCGGAGACTATCAAGCAGAAGGTAGGGAGAGCTATTCGACTTCACCACCGCTGACACTCTCCAGTCGGAAGAGAGACACTTTACCCAGTTACGGCAACTAACCAGAGATCATCGAAGGCGACAATTGAGCTTACTGCTGTCTCATTACTCCCCCAAATCGCAACAAATCTGTTACCGACTCGACAGAGGTCACCCAGAGTATAGGTGGTAATGATGCACCGTGGCTCTGTTGAAGTGATATAGATTCGTGAAATCACACTTTGCCGAGAGTACACCACGGCCAGCAGAGAACGGTAAACCGCACATACATAAGATTCATCAGATCTATAAGATCTTCACCACAAAGAGCCAACTAGCATTTGAAAAGTCCTTGAAGAAATTGGGAGCTGCTTCTCCCAAGCTGCAGGTGAATGATATTCCATAAGACACTTGCATCTTCTTAACGATTACAGAGATTGTACAGCCTTTCCGATCCTCAGCTGTCAGAGGGCGGACCAAACGGGATTTTGGGAAAAGACCACCCCTTTGGGGATAATCTCCCTGCTTTCTTCACAGAGGACATACCTGAATTTAATCAGTCGAATAGAAAGGCTCAGTCGGCCGTCTTGGCACAAGTGATTCTGGTGGGTCTCTCCTCATTTCTCCAATTAACATTGAGCAGGCAAGGATGGGGGTCCTCAAGGCAAACTTCACCTTCCCTCTGGATGCAAGCATGGTAAAGAAGGTATCGCTCGTGCCCACATCATCAGAGTGATGCTGAATCATACCAGTTGAAAGAGATGAGTGAATCGAATTATTGTCTGTGCGTGGAGAACGATCTGGGGAAGAGAGTATACATCGTGTTCAACGAGCCGCTGTACCTCTCAGAGTACACCATCTTCTATAGTGTCAACTCCCACCTACAGAAGAACCACCTGCAGAAGTACCTAGACATGTTCTTGAGCGAGGTGAATCAGATGAATCAGACAAAACGCGTACCAACCACCAATAGAATGCACTGTTACCACCGCCTCATTCCTCAAATGTACAGTTGATGGATGTCCATCCTCAGTGGTATGTTTTATGTACATTAGGCGATGCTGATCATACAAAAGAGTAAATCTCAATGTGCACACAGATGAAATCCTCCTTCCCATCCAATGTCAGGGGCTCGTTCTCGAAGGTGGAACAGCTCCTGGTCTTTCCTCTGTACATCTCTCGGTCCAAGCACAACCCTCCTTGGGGTCTGTGTCCCTCAGTAAACTTCCACCTTATCACTCACCCCCCCATCTGTATTCCATCCTCTTCCGTGTTCTGGAACAGTTGGCTGTTTCCCTCCTTCCACGTGAATCTGTCGCACAGAGTGTCGTGTCTGAAGAGAGGCATTCGGAACAAGAAGTTGTCTCGTTCTCCGAACCAAGCGAGACCTTCTCTCTTCCAATTCTTTGTGACGAAGGCTCCCAACACTTCATTGTGTGTCTTGATGAACCACACTTGTGGCTCACTCACACATCGATCCCTCACGTTCAATACGGCGTACCCATCTACGGATGTATCGTAGATCTGATCTCTTCAGTCCCTTCCCTCTCGTCTGCTCACCCTCTTAGGATCTAATATACGAAAACGAGAGGGTAGCCACTTGTACACTATTTCAAACTGTTCATGTCATCCGAGCATCTTCGTCGTCTCTGCTGCACCTGCATGGATGTAACGATGCGTGACGTGTGGATATTCTTTGGGCGATAGAATAAAGACAGTTGACTGGTGTCCACTCTAGGAGATCCCGTCCTCGTGGTTTCACTGATTCGTTTTCTGTCAATCTTGTATCCCCTACTCCCCTCGATCAACTCTGTTGCAAATGGCAGTGAATTTCCCCTCCCTCTTTTTGTTAGTCCTTCCTCTTCCATGGTCTTACCTTTCACTCGAGCGATGAATTCATCTGGACGTAGGATATTTTCATCATTCAATTCACTGCTTCACAGTCACAGGCTTGATGTTACAAGAAGTGACTCACTCAATGCACCACTGGTAGAGGGTCAACGTGATACGGAGGAGAAGAGACTCGTCTTCTAGGAGGAACACATCGAACAAGTGGAGGATCATCTTGGAGATGAGAGAGATAGAGAACGATGACTCACGTGATACGAAAAGACATCGACAAAGAACGAAGAGAAGATGCTTTGAAAGTGATCCCCCACCATGATGTCCGAGATAGCCACCTCTGTTCAATGAGATGGATCTCCACTGGACTCACTCTTCTTCAGGTCGGGGAGGAGTTCATCGGCCAGTAACTCGAAGGAACGATAGAGTCTCTCCAATCGGTTGATGTTGTGGGATATCTGAAAGGTAAATGATCATCTCTCTATACGATGGAACACACCTTATCGTGTGTCTCGGTGAATTTTGCGTGTGGGTGCGTGATCTCCCGACCCTTCTCTTGCTTCTCGTACGGATAAAGTCCCAGCAGAAGGTACACCGAGACATAGACATCACCTTCTCAAGATGAATACGAGATAGGAGAGAGGAACTCACTATCGATGAGACAATCGGATAAGATGAAAACGATGTTGGGAAGGTAAGGTGCGTAAGTGAGGTCTGGGTGTTGTGTGGCGATGACACACAAGATCTTCTTCACGCGGATGAGACGATCAGTGTCCATCGAAGAGATGAAGGTATCACTCAGTCTCCCCCCAAAGAGAGGAACTGTCTCACTTCAGGCCTTTCCTCTCTTTCTCTTCACCATTGTAAATGTCAGGAGGGTTCTATCTCTTTCAGATCTTCACACGAGGACGAGTAGATCACGATGAACCTCTCACCTCACAGCCAAAGGTATTGTGGAGAGCTTCCTCGTAGAAGTTGGGATTCTCTCGATTGAATTCCTCGCAGCCTGTAAGTATCCTCCAACATCGATTTCTGTAACGGTGGAGGATTCCACAGGAGATGAGCCTCCCCTCCGTCCTCTTTAGGATTTGGCTCAGGGAGTGATTTTCCTCTCTCTCTTCAGGAAACACCACTGCAGTCCATCTGCTCAGCGTCGGTGGATTACGTCACCTTCTTCTCACCTCTCTGTCTTATCTGCTTCACGTTCGGGAGAGCCTTCTTCACCAGCCAATGGAACGAACGATTCACCCCACATCAAATAGCTGAGACTGTCCCAGATTAGTGAAGACCATTGCCCACTGTTGCGTCCTGTAATCCTGATATGTCAGTGTATGAGACCGAGTTTTGCGTGATCACCCATAGCTTCCAGAAATACTACCTCGAGATGCTCTCGAGTTATAACTGCCTGATTCCTGTGAATCATCAGTATCAATCTCGGGAGACACTGACCTCTGAATTAAATCGTGTTTTGTAGTCCACACTGGTTCGAAGACTTCCCCCAAGACGATAATTTGAAGATGTCTTCGGAGCTGGAGTTTCATTCAAGTCCATCGTGGAGAGATCGGCGATGATGCCCGTCGAATCGTCGAAGAAGAACATGATGCTACTTCTCCCAACTAAACGTGATGCCGTCAAGTGATGTTTGACGTTTTCCCGGTTCATTTTTGGCCGAAGGGCAAAATGAAGTTTTCTTCCCCAATGTAATGTACAAGATCAGAGCGGCCATATAAGGTAATGTGTCGTGGTAAGAATCCATTGACATCACGTGTTCCTCCTTCCTTGATGGGTCCATCTTCATGTTGTTGCCAACCTGAAAAGATTGGCAGATTCGGCATATTTCTGGCTTGACGACTTGGCTTCACCCCGTGTTCACGCCGGGAAGTTACGCTTTCCATGAGCACCACACATTTGACCTTCTCACATTCACCTTGTAAGATCTTTAACAAGAGTTGAAGTCTGTTAGATCTGGGGTCCTGTTCTTCCGATATACGTTGGGCTAAACGTATGATGTCTTGTCCAGGATCGCTTGACGTGGAGACTCTTTTGTACATCAGCGATCGATCAACGAGGAAACATCACCTCCATGCTGGATTGATATTTAAATGCTGCAAACTTGACATCCACCTTCTCTGAAGGTAGAAGGAGTGAACGAAGGGGCTCCTCGCATAGAAACAAGTCCGTGGGAGGGTGCAGCTGTCCATCTTCACCTCTGATCTTCATCATTTTGAACAGATCACTCTCCATTGGCAATGTGTGAGATGATTGAGATTCTCTTCTGGCATGTAGAAGGGCCAGAGCTGTCACAGGTCAAGTGGAGGAGGACACCTGTGGGTATCCAGTCCAAGTGTTCCTTGTGGAAGATTCCTCCCAAGCTGCAGAGATGTCTCTCACTTCTTCGTCATATCGATACAAATGCTGTGTGGACAGACATACCATATGTGTACATTCATCATCTCTTCTTCTCAACACTTCACCTTCTCCTGCGAGCGAACGGAAATAATGGGCACATCAAGGAAGTGTTTCTTGATGTCTGATGATTGGTCTAGTGATAGATAATTGCGTATCAATGTCCACACTCGGGCAGCCCAAGATGCATCGACACCTTCTTGTGTTTGACTCTTGATGAAACAGGACAGATCATCCTGTGTCGTCTTGTGGATATCATAGAGCTCAAAGAGCTTGGGATGCTTTCGAGTGGCTTCATTCATCTCCTCGTGCATCATGTATTGATGCAAACAGGCGAACAGAGACTTCTCTTCCTCAGAGAGAATGACACTCCGCTTCTGCTGGTCGAAAGTTCTCCACTGTCCGCTGACGTTCCTGCAGAGAGGCACGTCTGACATGAAAGAATAGTCCTCATCTTGCAGAACGTACCTATCATCGTTACATTCTTCCAGGTGCATATACTTACATCAAGAGCTGCTGACGTTCTTCATCTGTGATGGAAGAGTTGTTCGGAGGTTGCACAATTCAGCACGGAAGATATCAAAAGAAGTGTCGTGTCACCTGGATGAGAGCTGACCTCACATAAGATGGACTGATCATCTTGCATTGACTTCCTTCCCACACAAACTCTTCTGATGTGTTCATCGATGCGTTCAATCGGCGACATATGGAAGACCGTGCATCCCATCCTCCTCAGTACATCGACGATGAGTTGAGAGACATCTCCAGGGAGGACACCCTCATCGATGGAGAGATATTCTTTTCTCAGGGGATCCCAGAAGATGGGCTGATCTTGAATGCCTCGGTAGAAAGTATCCATTACGATGTTCCACGGTTCATTCATCTGCAGACAGGATCAATCGACAGTCGACGTTGTACAGTTCACCTTCTTGGTAGGAAATAGTCGATAGAGAGCTTCTGGCTTCATGCCAACGGAATCGATCGGGCCTCTTAAATTGGAGATGATGTGTACAACGGAAGCATTGATCACCTGTTCTTCATGAGATGACAACTACTGATTCTACTTCACCTTTTCGTTCCGTCCGCTCTGAATATATGAACAGATGACCTCTGTCCTCTTTCAACTGAAAGTGAGTGTTCACGTGGATTCCGTGCATTCCAGTGGTGAAGGGCAGAGGGAGTCCAGTGAAGGCTCTACCCTCACGAACATGTTTCATCGATTACCACAGCGAACAGGAAAGGTACTAGCTTGTATTCCTTCTTGGTCCAACTACGCCCCCCGAGCTGTTGAATCTGCTCTCTGATCTTTCTTGAAGGTCTCCTGTGGTGCGTTCGTTCCGTATCGAACCATCCGTTCACTCACGTTTCGGAGCCTCTCAAGTGCCAGAGCAGTGAAGATGTGCACATCTCTTCCCTCTGCTGTTGTTCTTCTCACCGTGATCTTCTCGACCTGATCGAATGACATGAGCACACCATCTATGTTCCATCCACTCACGTTATTCAGGAACATCAGCAGCAACGGTGCTTCGTCTCTCAAGGCTTTCAGAGAGACTGCTCACCGTCTCCAGTACCATCATGAGGCTCATCATCGCGGTGATTTAAAACTAAATTCGATCAATCGAGACAACGATGGTGTAGTTCAGCGTCCACAATCATCACGAAGATCGTGTTTACTCTACTTCGGAAAGTGAATCGCTAGGCCCTGCCTCGCACCATGGCTCATAGCGAGAAGCCCGATGGAAAGGTGATGCTACGGCGAATGAAGAGATTCATATATTCATCTTTTATTTCGTGATTGTACAATAACCTAGAACTCGTCGACGATGTTGAGCGTTCGCTTGGCAGCACCGCTTCCATTAGCAGAAGTACCAGAGGCGACGTTGGCCTTGGCGTACTCGGAGACTCTTCTCTCGAAAAAGTTGGTCTTCCCTTGCAGAGAGATGAGAACCATCCAGTCGAACGGGTTTTCCGTGTTGAAGTGCTTCGGGCAGTTGAGGGCCACGAGAAGTCTGTCGGCGACGAATTCGATATATTTGGTCATCAGGTTGGCGTTCATTCCGATGAGTCCTACGGGGAGTGCATCTGTGACAAACTCCTTCTCGCATTCTACCGCATCGAGGATGATCTTGGCCACGGTGGCTTGAGAGGGCTTCACTTGGAGCATGTTGAAGAGGAGACAGGCGAAATCGCAGTGGAGGCCCTCGTCACGGGAGATGAACTCGTTGGAGGTGGAGAGTCCGGGCATGAGACCTCTCTTCTTCAGCCAGAAGATGCTGCAGAAGGATCCAGAGAAGAAGATGCCCTCGACGGCGGCGAAGGCGACGAGCCTCTCTCCGAAAGAGTCGGAGTCGTTGATCCAGTGGAGTGCCCAGTCTGCCTTCTTCTTGACGCAAGGGATGTTGTCGATGGCGTGGAAGAGCATGTTCTTCTCGGCATTGTCCTTGATGTATGTATCGATGAGGAGAGAGTAAGTCTCGGCGTGGATGTTTTCGATGGCAATCTGGAATCCGTAGAAGCAGCGAGCCTCAGGGATCTGTAGTGAGATCAGAATGTGAGAACGAAATGGGAATGTGATCGACACACCTGAACCTCGCTCATAAATCGGCAGGCCAAGTTCTCGTTGACAATACCATCAGAGGCAGCAAAGAAAGCCAAGACTCTAGAGATGAAAAATCTCTCGTTATCGTTGAGTTTGTTGTTCCAATCGTTGAGATCGGGAACGAGATCGAGCTCCTCTGCGGTCCAGAAACATGCCTGAGCCACCTTGTAGAATTTCCAGATCTCAGAATAGTTGATGGGAAAGAGGACGAAGCGGTCCTTGTTGTCTTGAAGGAGAGGATCGACAGATGCGGGGGCTGTGGCAACTTGTCTTCTGTTGGCTTGAGGTAGGACGGGTGCTGGGCGAGTGGGGGTGATGATAGAGTCCTTCATTCGACAAGAGATGAGGTCTTCTGTGCTGTTTGCTCCGACTGAAATTTTGAAGTTCCTGGCGCCGAAGAAAAATGGCGCCAAAGTTTCAAACTGACAGCTTTAACCGTTACTCACGCTCCGAGGGCGCAAAACACGTGTTCCTCCTCTTCCGAAATTTCAAACGAGAACACAACACCACTCATGGGCTCGATTGAAACGTGCAACTCAGACAGACTCGATTTATATGTTCAAAAGTTACCACCTCCCCGACTGAGAGAGACTCATCAAGGCAGAAGAGGCGGTCGAGGCGAAGTCGGAGGGAGGGGAGGCGGGCTCTTCTCTGGACGATCTCTTCCTCCTCTTCTCCCACTCGAAGCCGGCAGCTGTGAGAAAGTCGATCTGCTGTTGGTTCAACCTCCCCTGCTTCTTCTTTCTCCTCTGCTCTGCCACCCAATTCCCCAGTTTCCTCGTGTCCTTCTTCGTCCTCGTTACGTTCGTGTGGTGGTGCAGGGACTTGAAACGTCTCAGTTCTTCGTAGTGTCTCATCCAAACGCCGTTGATGGCGTTCCCGTTATCCTCCTCTTCTTCATCGGAGGTGTGGCTCGGTGGTGTGTTCGTCTCGGCAATGGATCCCGCACGCTGCATTTCATGGAAGGGGGCTCTGTGTAAGACTGGTGGTTGCTCTTTGGAAGGTGTCGGCCATTGTTGTTCTTTCGGTTGCTGTTCGGGCCGCTTAGTGTCTTCCATTGGGTTGGTGGATCGAAATGGGGGAGGTAGGCTGGAATCCAAGCGAATGGATCCACATTGTGTCAATGCAGGGAAGTGTCTGTGGGTGCTCTGCAGCTCGTCTGGGAAGAAGAGGAAGGATTTGATCAAATGTTTCAGAGAGCTATCCTCTCCCTCTTGGTTCTTTTGTGGTTCATCCATCTCTACGTGTGTGTGTGTCTTGGTTGTCACTGTCCCTGCCTCTTCTCGCTCCCTCGATGTTGTGATGTGCGCTCAAAGAAAAGGTGGCGGGTTTATTGGATTTTTTTGACAAGAGCACGCACGGTGTATTCATTGTGTTTCCCCACCCAGCAAGCTCGCAGAACCAGCCCAGATGTGTGGTCTATATCCAGAAACACTTGCATCTATGATTCGTGGACTCTGTACACTCTCAGGCTCTCGTTGTGCTTGATAGGTGTAATTCCGTTTCGAATATCTCTGAAGAAGCTTCTGAAGCTTTCGGAGTCTCCGCGCTTCTCACCCTGACGCGATTCGCATCCTGCGACCCCGTGGAGACCGCCCGCGATTGGACGAGCACGAGATGGGATTCTGTAAGGTGTTGTCCTCCTTCTTCTGCATTCTCGCTGTGTTGTGTATTGCGGGTTCCGTCGGTGGATCCCTCTATCTCAAATATTACCGCACGACTTGGACATTGTACGGCGATCAAGGTCTTAAAATCGAGGTGAAACACCGCACGCTATCGTGGATTGACATTTGAGAAGAAACTATCACGTAACGCTACTCTCGTGAGCATCGATGTCTCCAATGGAACATCTATCCACTACGACGCTGACAGTGAAGATACCGAACAATTGATTCAAGTAAGTCAATCTTCCACTGATCAAATTGAACGTAATCAGATCTGTTGCAATGAATCGCTGAGTTTGAGGACCTCGTTAGGTGGACCCTATGAAGTACAGAAACCATTCGAGGTGAGATCTATAGAGAATAATCGATGACACCTTCCCATTTTGACATCAATCGAAGTTGTATCACATCAATGTGACGTTGAATGAAACGACCAACACGACATCATCCTCTTGTTTCCACGTCACTCGCTGCCCCTCCGTCTCGACTTACTTCCAGTTCTATAACGCCACACCCACACAGACGAACGTCAATCTCACATTCGCCCTCCTCAACGGAGACCATCCGGGACCGCTGAAAGAGGTGACTTTCATGAGAAGACGATTCCGTTGACCTCTCACAGGAATGTTTCAACAGACCCTTCTGGCTAACGACTCGAGCCTCGCTCATCATCGGTCTCTCCCTGGCTGGCGGTTTCCTACTCTTCTGTTGCTTGGGTCTCCTCTTCTATCGTCTGTCGAAGAGGGTGTCACGATATCGATACCATTCCATACGATAAATCGACTCCCTTTTATTCGGTCTCATCATCATCTGATGTCATCTGTCCTCTTCTGGCGGACAACTGCGTGGACATCTCTTGGTGTGCGGGATAGAGGTGGTTGTCTAACATGGAAGAGAGGGAGGATATATACAATCCCCTCGCGTGCACTTCTACCACGCTCCCACTGCCCCCGTTACCTTCGTCTCATCATCATCTCACCCCCTCTGAGAGTATCTCTCGTAAGCCTCTGTTTCTTCTTCCATCATCTTCTCTTCTACGTCGCACACCTGTTTCCTTTTCAACTATTGAATCGACACGGAAGGTACTCTGGACAGACAGTTGTGATCGACGAGAAGATATGGATCCACCAAGACGGGGATGGTGGCGTAAGACAGTCTGTGTCATCATGAGAGGAGAAAGAGGATGGTCTCACCCTTCGCGATGGAGGACTTCGTACTCGTTGTCCAGGGACGTGTCCATGGACTCTTTCGGTGAAGAGATCGATTTCACGGCTTGGAAGGCCAATATCCTCACTCGCTGTGTCTGTTGCATGACGCATCAGAAGAGTTCAAAGTGCAGGTCTGAGACAGATGGGTTCGTGTGGTTGTGTTTGTCTCGTCCATCGATGGAAATGATGAGGGAGATCAGCTCACTCTGTCGGGTGACTTGTTGAAACAGGAGACGATGAGCCCGACGAAGGAGCGATCCAGTTGTTGATACGAGGCTTGAGTTCTGACATCTGTGATGCTTTCAATTCCATTCGATAGAAGGGTGAATCACCGACGAACGACGGAGGGGCGGTGATGTTGGGATGAGAATGATACCATCCGACAACATTGATGGTCCTCTTCAATTGACTCGATAATCTCTGTGTAAAGGTTCAATCTGTCTGCTAACGTTCTATGCAATCACCTCTGCCTCGGCTTGGGCTTCTGTGAGTTGTTCACTGTTGATCTCCACTCTATCTGGGCTTTTTTCCATTCTGATCTTTCATCACACGGGTGGAGGGATGCTTATACTTGTACGACGTGGTGTTGAGGATAAACACCTGCGGAGAACAGAGACACTGATCACTTCTGTCTCCCTGATTATTGTACCTCTGTGTTGTTTCTCTCTGTCTTCACAGAAACTGCCCAAGAGTAGACCCATGATCTCTTCGTTCGCTGTTGTCAAAGCGTGGCTCGTCAATATGATTTGAACATCTGGCGTGATCCTCACTCTATTCAGATGAGGTTCTTCATATTCTTCTGGTAGTCTCCTCTTCATCTCAGCATCAATGACGATCGATCAGATGAATGAAAATGAAAATTTTCGAGATTTTATTCTTCTTCTTCTCCAATTGTGTCAGGGACCAAAGACACACGCGTCATCATCTGCGTGATCTCGCTGACGATCTGCTAGATCATTGACAGATGCACAGATTCACCGACTTCCCACTATCGCAGATAGAACCGAACAGGATCGGATTGTGCCAATCTTTGTGTTCACACAATCAACAGACCACGAACCCTTCCACAGAGACAACAGAGTCTCTGTCTGTATAAATACTCCTTCACCTTAGAGACACAAGAGCTGGTTGACCCCAGCAACGACATGCTATCCACCCAGCACAGACAGGTCAGAGGACTGACCCACATGAATAACTGGGTATATCCACAAAGGGTTCTAGAGCCTAAGACAGAAGAGAGGGATTTGGATCGAGACCTACACTGTATGGAGAGTGAACTCGATCAACTCATCTTCCACGCACCGACGAGTCAACCACCGACAAGAGCGGAATATCATGCGACGGGTTCTAATATCTGGGTGGGTGCCTCATCTGTTCTCCCTTCGGTGTCTGCGAAGATTTATCACCGTTTTACAAAGGGGCTGACAAAAAGATAGGGGGCCTCATTCGACTCTCCGTCCTACGCTCGATCGAGATGGCAACCTCTTCCACCACCACCGACACAGACCAATTTCTACCAGCCTCACACACCTCGCACTCTGCCACCAACAGCCGTCTCTGCATTCTACCCCATCGCTGAATACCAATACACACAAGACATTCCTTACCAGAGTCCCTCCACCTCTCATTCCTCAGGGTCACCCACATCGAGCCCAGAAAATACACCCATCTCCAATCAACAGTTCTCCTTCTGTCCACCACCAGCCCATGCCATGTCTCACAAGTCACTCGCCATACACCACCAAGGAGGCAATCCAAATCGACTCTCTTGGACACCGGATCTCCATCGTCTGTTCGAGCAATCGGTGGAGGCTCTGGGTCGAGGAGCTACTGCGAAGAACGTCATGTTGCTCATGATCGAGAACGGGGCAGACAAGAGTGCACTCACACGCATTCGAGTGGCCAACCACCTGCAATATTACAACGCCAGAAAGGCCAAAGTCAATGGAGAGAAGAAGCCACCGGCTAAAGGGAAACCAAGATCACCATGTAAATAGATTCGAGAGTTATACTACGTCGTTCTTCTTCTGTTTTGTCTACGTGAGAGACAGCGTCGCTGTTGGACGAAGATTTCGGGTGTCATTTCGACACCAAACAACCAGAAAGATGAGCCACGAGGGAACCATACCCAATGCACCCATAGAATCCTTTAACAACCAGACTGGAGGTCACGGAGATGCTTTCTTGAAACAGAAAGACCGCATTATGAAGCATACCTCGAAGAAGGAGATTGGATTTTATGAAGGTAAACGATATCAATATTATCCTTCTCATTGATTTCGAAGGTCCGTACCAAAGGTTCCCTGCATTGCATCAGTTCGTTCCTCGATATCACGGCACCACCTCTATTGATGGAAAAGGTCACCATTCAGTCACGATCCAAGTGCTGACATCTCACAGAGTACATCACATTAGACGATCTCACCCACAACTTCGAATGTCCTTCCATCCTCGACATCAAGATGGGAAACACGAGCGCGGGAGATGATGCCACCACAGAGAAAGCCATCGCGATGAGACAGAAGGATGTTCTAACGACCACGACCAATTTGGGATACCGTTTCACAGGGTTCAGAGTGAAGGCCTGTCTTCATCTCCATTCGATTGACAACGACCAGGTGTACGATAGAGTGCAGAAGAACTTGATGGTGAGAGATAAGAGCTGGACGAAGCAGATCACGGAAGACAATGTCCTGGAGAACTTCAGGTGGGACGAACACGGACAACATGAGAATCTTTCTGACGTATATAGACTCTTCTTTCACAACGGTGAATCACTCAGACGACCCGTCATCTCCTCGTTCATCGTAGAACTAAAGAAGGTGACTTACGTCTCCCTCTCATGTTCTAAACTCTTCTCAGGTCTTGCACTTTTTCGAACAACAGACGGACCTCAAGTTCATCTCATCTTCCCTCCTCTTCATCTACGAAGGTGATACCTTCTCATGTCACACCACAGACACTGATACAGAAACAAAGGAAACGAAGCGTCCGAACAAGAGAACCCACGCGTGTCATTGAAGATGATCGACTTTGCCCACGTCTTCCCTCTCACAAACAACACCCACGATGAAGGCTATCTCATCGGGCTCAAGAATCTCCTGTCTGCCTTCGACAGATTGTTGGACCGAGTGAATCTCTCCAACAGTATCTCCTGCCCATAGAGAGGCCAAATGAAGAAACAGAAGGAAACTGCGACATAAATCGTATTGATCTCTAAATCTGTTCATCATGCCACCTGTCACATGGTCAACCTCAACTAAGGCGATCTGTTGCTGGGTTGAAGCCTGTCATTATCGGCGGAAACCACACGAGCGTCATCAGTTCGGATGTCAGATCTGTGCTCAGATTTAACAGATCCGCGATCGATGTGATCCATGGTTTCTTCGCCACCACAAATCATTCTCTACTGTGCAGCATAAGAATAAGCAGGATTATAACAATGCAAGGCCTGTTCCAAGACGAGCTCTTGTCGGATTACTTGAACTTGGAGGACGAACTGGATCGTTTCCTGTCCTCCCCACATCAACAGCATTTCACTCTTTCTCTCGAGGTAAGCGGCGAACGACCCTCGTGTGGAGGTAGCTAAATGATGTTCAGGAGAAAGACCTCTTCTTGCAAGAGAACATCATTATTCACGACGAAGAGACGGAATCACTCCCATCCTCTCCTCGCTCCCCCTCACCCGTCTCTTCACCTTCTTCCTCGATGGACTCCCCCCTCTCCTCTCCAGAGCAGAACCACAGTGCCTCAAAAACGACATGCTCAGGGAAGCCGCGTTTGACTTGGACACCAGAACTACACAGACAATTTGAGGCATCGGTCGAAGCGCTCGGCCGTGCGGCCACAGCAAAGACTGTTATGAATCTGATGGTCAAGGCTGGACTGGGAGATGTTGGATTGACTCGAGTGAGAGTGGCCAACCATCTGCAATATTACAAGACGAAAGGAAAGAAGGGAAAATCAAAGCACCCCATGAAGGTGGCTGTGAATGTATAAAGAATCGAGTGTAGAGACTCTACTTTATTACACATAATTTCCAACGCACACGCACACACACGTAAAACATGAGTGTTCGAAAGAGGAGAGACGATGAAGACGAAGACAACCTGTATATGGATGAGCAAGGTGAGATCGAATGGATGATAATGCGACCCACACTACTGGTTAGATCAGATCGCTTTCATCGAAAAGCTCGCAGAGAAGAACGAAAAGATGAATTCCATTTGGCGGGTGTGTACGATCGCGTCAGTTGATTTCACTCTGAAACCTTCCTTCTTCAGTGGCTCTTCTCAGGTTTCTGTTTTGGTTTGGCAGTTTGTAAGATCATCGCCTGCATCAATCCTTTCTATTTCCCCATCCACGATGAAATGGGAGAGGCTGCACCTGTGTATCTCATTCGTTTGATGGAACTCTTCTCGTCCATCGCTTTCACGTTGTCAGGTGATCACGTAGACATGCAGATATCCGTCCGACGATCGAGGGTCTGCTGATGATATCTGACTCACCAAAGGATTATACATCGTGCCCAGGAGCTTCTACAAATTAAACTCAACGTGGATGACTGTCTTGTTCTCATCGACAACATTAGCCTTCATCATCTGGCAATTCTTACTCCCAACAGAAAAGGTGACGCGAACATGTTTCACGTGATGTGATCGATGATCACATCACATCAGGTTACACAGTCACACTGATGTCGCGTAGATTCTACATAATGTGTGGCTCAATGGATTGAACAGTATACTCTCTGGAATCATTCTGTGGGCCGATCACAATTTGAAAGGCATCACAGAAGAGATCTCTGGTCTGCACAGATATCGATACAATTATAAAGCGATATAGTCACCACTCTGAATCCCATCTTCTTTCATTCATCGCTTCGATCACAATCGAGTGTGAAGAGACACTCCTTCATGGTAGAGACAATCAGTCGATGAGTGAAGATGATAATCACAAAAACGGGAGATTCACGGTGATGCGGATGTATTTTTGTACATACAAAAGCAGTTTGACTGTCTCTCAGACATCCAACGTATAAATGATCTCCTCGATGAATCTGATGAGCTGGTAGACAATCTTATTGAATGACAATCGATGAATGACAAGACATATCACCGTTTCTGCATCGAATACATTCGTGTATGGTTGAAGGTGATCTCCGAGAATGAGGCTAGGTTTAGGCTGTTGTTTTATTCAATTCAATGGATCCCACTCTCGTTTTGTTCAACCTTCCTTGCGATCGTGTATGTTATCCAATCCGATAGAGACGGCGATACGATCTAATTTCGGAAGAACAATTAAGACGATTCAGATCGTCAGGAGACCTACTTCCACCAAGTGGATCATCACTTCCATCCGCCCACATCTTCCTAGGTCTTCCATCCCTCCACCTATCCAACACCCAATCTTTTCGATCACACAGATCCCACCATGTTCGGATCCCCACCAGGCTATAAAGAGGATCTCCTCCTGCAGACGGAAGCGTTGTAAAGGTACGTGGTGAGATATCTCGAGAGACTTTGTTTGACCGGGGCTTTTGGTGGTGACGCGTCGAGCCGTTTGTAGGCAAAAAGAGAAAAACACGGTAACTAACGCGATGGGCTACCGAGACCCTCCAAAGTCGAAATCGACCAAAGTATACTGCAGACGAACGGAAGGACAGACATGTCGTGTGAGGATCTTTGCTATTCTACTCACCTGATATTACCTGCCTATACTCGTTTGAGAGACGAGATGTTATGATAGATAGTCTGATCATGTTTCAGTCAAAATTATTCACCTGGTGAAGCCATTCATGCCCTTCCTCCCTGAGGTCACGGCACCCGAGAGGAAAGTGCCCTTCAAGGAAAGAGTCCTCTGGACTGCTATTACCCTCTTTATCTATCTGGTCTGCTGTCAGATTCCTCTGTACGGTATCGTATCAAGCGATAGTGCAGACCCCTTCTACTGGATGAGAGTTATTTTAGCCTCAAACAGAGGAACTCTTATGGAGTTGGGTATCTCACCCATTGTAACTTCTGGTCTCGTTGTCCAGCTGCTTGCTGGTGCTAAGATCCTCGATGTCGATCAATCTAACAAGGAAGAGCGAAACTTGTACAATGGCGCTCAAAAGCGTGAGTTTTTCTCTCTTTCACTCGATGTCTCCTTCTACCCCTACCTTCACTTTTCACCTTCTCACTCTCCATCAGTCTTGGGAATGATCATTACTCTTGGACAAGGAACTGTTTACGTTCTGTCTGGAATGTACGGAGAGACCTCCAGCTTGGGATTCAGCAACTGCTTCCTCATCGTCCTCCAACTCTTTGTCGCCGGTGTCATCGTTCTCGTCCTCGTGAGCATATCATCTCCATCACCTCTTTATGTCTTCACTTCGACTCACTCTCTCCAGGACGAGCTGCTGCAGAAGGGCCACGGTCTCGGCTCTGGTATCTCCCTCTTCATCGCCACCAACATTTGCGAGTCCATCATCTGGAAGGCTTTCTCCCCCATCACCACCAACATGGGAAGAGGAACCGAATTCGAGGGAGCCGTCATCGCTCTCTTCCACCTTCTCATCACGAGAGAGAACAAGGTCAGAGCCCTGAAGGAGGCTTTCTACCGCCAGAACCTGCCCAACATCACCAACCTCCTCGCAACTGTCTTGGTCTTCTGCATCGTCATCTACTTCCAAGGATTCCGCGTTGATCTCCCCGTGAAGAACAGCAGGGTCAAGGGACAGTCTGGCACTTACCCCATCAAGCTCTTCTACACCTCGAACATGCCCATCATCCTTCAGACTGCCCTCGTCTCCAACTTGTACTTCTTCTCTCAGGTTCTCTTCAGAAGATTCCCCGAGAACTTCCTCGTCGGTCTCTTTGGACAGTGGCAGGTGACTCATCATCTCTCATCATCATCTGAACATGACGACTGAATCTCGATAGGAGTATGGACAGAGCGGACACCAGATTCCCGTCTCTGGTCTGGCTTACTACATCTCTCCCCCTCACAGCACGGCCGATATGTTCTACGACCCTCTCCGAGCCGTCTGCTACATTGCATTCGTTCTCTCCACTTGTGCTCTCTTCTCTAGAGCCTGGCCTGAGGTTTCCGGTTCTTCTTCCAAGGACGTTGCCAAGCAGCTGAGAGAGCAAGGAGTGAGTTGTAGATGATGAGAAGATGCATGGCTGATGATCTCAGATGACCATGAGAGGACACAGAGATAGCTCTCTCGAGAAGGAGTTGAACAGATACATCCCCATCGCTGCCACCTTTGGAGGTCTCTGCATCGGAGCTCTCTCTGTGACGGCTGACTTCATGGGAGCCATCGGAAGTGGAACGGGTATTCTCCTTGCCGTGACGATCATCTACCAATACTTTGAGATCTTTGTCAAGGAACAACAGGAGTTGGGATCTTTCCTCTTTTAACTCTTTTGATATCAATAAATTCAGCTATCGATCATTGAATGGATATGTATCTTTGTAAATGTTACATCACGTAGATGGACTGTAATCACAACCTTTTGCATACCACAAGAAACCAACACTGGTGAAGTCGATAGTGTATTCATCGCGTTTTGCGTTAGCGTCAATGGCAGACTTCTTACCATCCAAACCATTCACGGGCATCGGACAGCAACTTGGCATTGGACATCCTCACACTCGGTCTAATCACGGGGCCTTGATCGATCAGCTTGGGTCTGAACCTCTAGGCTTGGAGAAGGAACATAGATAAAAGAACGAGAGAGGCAGTATCCAAACCATTCACAGGATACACCAGTGCACAAGATTCTTCTCTCTATACAAGTTTCATTGATCACATTCTCTGCAACAAAACTGTGACTTCCTCTACAAGATATTGATCTGATGATCCCTCCTCATGTTGATCTGCACCGTCTGATCGATGTACTTCATGAACACATCGTGTGGATTCGTACTATTCGGTTGAAAGTAGAGCTCCTTGTCCATCATCCTCCTGCAGTAGATCCCCGATTTGATGTCTCTGTATCTCATCACACCTCCCCTCTTCATCATCTTGACTCACTGCAGTAAGATCTGAGACAGATTCGAGTTCTCCATAAACATGCTCCTCGCGTAGTTTGTGTTGGTGAGAAATCTCCCATCCGTTGTAGATTGCCCCGTCGCCTGCATCGTATGCACTAGACCGTCGTAATACAGATAGTGATACGTGCTGGGCTCCTCCGTTGTAGTCCATGGAACTCGAATGCACGTGCAGATGTTCGTGTGGTTGAGATTGACTGAAGAAGAAGAGAGGAGAGGTAAGTGTGTTCCACTGGACGTCAGGCTGATGTTGTGATTCACATGGCTGCGGTGACCGACCAGTCGGTGAGTGGGGGAGTGGTCGCGGAAGGATCGATTGAGGTACGTCTCGTAAGCTGCGACGCCACAGTCTTGTGTGACCTGTCTGGTTCGAAATTGTTTCTCGAATGAAGAGGACACCTTGGAGAGGGAGGCTAAAAAGGATGGATCTTGTATGGCAGAGGGGGCGACGAGAGTGGCAATTGCGATGGTGCTGTAAGTCAATATGTACAATCCACAGACCATCTGTTCCTCCGTGTCGTCTGCTCTCATGCTGTCCTTGTACCGATCGTATTTCTCTTGACCTAATAGACTGTTGAACGTTAGAGATGATAGATGGAGAGAAGGAGATAGAGAGGATGAAGAGAGGGTGTCACCTCTTCAATCTCTTGGATGAGACGTAGACGTTGAAGCGGTCCCAGTGTGGAGTCTTCCAATCGTCTTCACTCCTTCGAATGTCTGTCGTGTTCCTCTGTCTCTCGTCATCATGATGCAAGTGATGATGTCGATTCTCACAATGTGCATGATCTTGTTGAGTATGAACCTCGATATACAATCGTCCAATTGTGTGATGACGATGCTGATCGTCATCAGCGGGTGTCGCATGATCATCATGGTGACTCACCGGTTGTGATGACACAGAAGAGACCCAAAGACAACATCTCCCGCCTTTCCTCCATTCTCTCTCGTCACTCTTTCACTCTCCATCGTTTCCCTCTCTCCATCATCGATGACCATTCCTTCTAAATCCAACATGACGATGTCTCCCTTGTGAGATGATGGATGACGATTGTCTTCATCTTCTCCTTCTGATGTCTCATTATCATCATCATCGGCACGATGAGCTCCCGTCTTCGTTTCTTCATCGACACGGAGATCCTTGTCCTTCGTTTCGTTGGTTCTGAGTGTGAAAGTAGAAAGACGATCTAATATCTGTGACGCTTGTATGTACAGACGGTTGCTCTTCTGTGCAGACGATCAACATGGCATCGCGTGTGTGATGAAAGAGAGTAGAGGATGATCTCACCGTAGGTAGCTGTGCGTAAGGAAGAGTGTTAAAGGCGAGACGGGGCATGATGGTGGGGAGACCCGTCGAGTTGGATAATGAGATGTTCGTGTGTGAATGAACCGAGTGTGGGGAAGTGCTGTCAGTCAAGAGGGGAAGGAGCTCGTCGAAGGCTCTCTTGAAGTCGTCCATCAGATCCCTCCGACTCTTGTCTTTGTTCTTCTGAATGGACGTCATATGATTGTGATGGGATGGCTGTGAAGGGATTGTCACGCTCACCTCTAAGAGTTGTGTGGGACCGTGATGGTAGAAACGAAATGCCTCGTATATGATGTCCAGAGATGCACCCAAAGAGGCATCTGGCTCAGAGATCTCTGAGGATAATACGAAGACGAAAGGATCTTCCTTCTTCACTGCAAATTTGTTCTTCTGGAGTTTGAGAAAGATGGTAGGCTGTGACGATTCGAAGAGGTTATCACGACGGAGTCTCGACGTACGATCTGATTTCTTTGGGCCTCCTTCTTCCTCTGCTTGTCCTGAATCCATCGGTCCGATATCAGATATGAGGGACAATGCAGCCATAGTTCCTCCTTGAATAAAGAACTGGTAGGCCGTTGGGAGATCGGGTGGCCAATAGTATAAGATGATCTCTCCCTCAGAGGAAGACTCATCTTGATGGAGTTGGTCATACACCAAGAAGGTCGATCTCCTCAATGGTTCAGCCATCTCCTCTCGGCTCGTCTCTGTTGATCCTTTATAAAATACCAAAGGAGAGAGAATAAATCTTGTTGATATGAATTTTATTCATCCATTCGAAGCAATTATAATTGTTACATGGAAGGTAAGCCGTGCTTCCTTTATCCCTGCATTGCTCCAAAGACAGGGTTGTGGCGACAGATGCTGGGACCAATCTCATCGTACTGCTGTTTTGTGTGGCACACGGGGTAGAACTCGGGCTGTCCATTACATCAGATCTTTCATCTTCGAACGAGACTTACGGTGGAGGCAAGCATGGAACCACCGAACCACACGGCGTATCTCTGCATGTGGTGGGACACAACGTTGACCTCGAGGGGGGCAGACTTGATCTTTCCACCGGACAGCTCCTCACTCCTCTTGATTCTAAAGTCGACGAACCTCTTGACGTCTCTCTGCAGTCTCTTTCCAAAGTCCTTGAACATGGTGGATCCACCGGACAAGACAATGTTCTGACTGAGTCAGCCTCTCCCCCTCCTCCATCTCTCACCTTGTAGAGGGGTCTTCTGACATCGATGGGGCAGGACTGAATGGTGTCGTCCACCACCTTGGGGAGGTTGGTCAAAAAGTCGGAAGAGAAAATCTCCGGGTTGAAGAACACTTCGGGGCCGAGGAAACGCTCGTAACCAACGTCGACCGTGTAAGGCTTCTTGGTCACTTGGTTGGTTGCCGTGTGCTGTCTGATCCACTTGCTGGGCTCTGTGTCGTATTTGGAGACTGTAGAGGTCAGATCATGATGATGGAGTGGAGATGGACTCACATTCTTTGACGATGTCGGGGCAGACGTAAGAGTACTGCTCCTTCACTCTCTTGGCGATTTCGAGAGACTCGGCGGGGGGGATGGGCTCGTTACGATCTCTCATCAGCTGCTGGACGAAGGCGGTGATGTCTCTTCCGGCGAGGGGGATGTGCTTGATGCTGGAACCGATGACGTAACCCTCGGCCTGAGAAGGTCAACGGATGAGATGAAGTAGAAGATACGCACGACTGGAATGACGTGGGTAACTCCATCTCCAGAGTCGATGACGGTACCGGTGAGAGTACGCGTGGCGTTCTTGGAGGTCCAAGAGGCAGCGAGAGCGAGGACGGCCTGGACGGCAATGTAGAGACCGGGAACATTGAATGTCTCGAACATGATTTCGGCGGTAGCCTCACGGTTCTCGGGTGCGTTGAGAGGTGGCTCGGTCTGAAGAGGAGTTAGACGTGAAGAAAGGATTAGAGGCCGAAGAAATCGGATGGTGACTCATTTGAAAATGGAGAGTCAAGAGAAGAAGACAAACTTACCAAGAGGAAGTAGTGATCCTCGGGCTCACATCTCAAATACTTGAAGATGCACTGCTCCCAGAAGTATTCCATGTGAGTCCAGTTCTCGACCTGAGCAGAGTGAGAAGGCTGGATAGAGACGTGAAGAGTTAGAAACACACCTGACCGTGACGGACAGGGTAGAAGGTGTCGTAAGTCTTGGAGTTGGCGAGTGCCTCGTCTCCAATGTAGAAGTCGAGATCTTCAGCTCCCTTCTTCTGAGCGGCGGCCTTCTGTGCTCCCTTACCCTCCTGAGTGCAGATGGTGGTGGGGGTAATGTATTGAGGCTCTACATTACCAGCATAACCCATCTTCGTGTATCTGTCGAAGTGGTGAGCCGACGTGATCTCAGAGACGAACGAGGGTCGAGTTAAATCTTTTTGCATTTTGCATTTTAGACATCCGAAGGAGAGAGAAAGAGTCTTAATCTTACCCCGTTCCATTGTCAATAACGACAGCGGGTAGCCCTGAACGACTCATGGCAATGTTTCAAACAAGTTTAACTGATGAAAATGCGGATGACTCCTCTGTGCCGAAGTCGTGGCACATGTTACGATATCATAGGAACATGTCACAAAAAATATATCGCATATTTATTCTCCCGAGCTGTGTTCTCCCTTCCAACACCAGCCTCGTCCTCCTTGCATCGATTCTCCTCTATCGAGACACTTGTCTACCAAATACATTTGTGCCGGGAGATGTTTATATGTGATCATTCGAGTGATCTACTTTTCAATTCTTGTCGTGTGTTGTGGTTGAAAGTTATTAGCAACTTGTCGGTCATTTAGAGGTCCTCAGAGGTCGTGGGTGTGATGATGGTGTTGACGTCGGTGACGAGTGTATACTCTGAATTCTGCGACTGATCTCGCGCAGTTTGGCTTGCAGAACAGTTTCGAGGCATCTAAGACAGAGCAACAAAATGAGCGGTGCAGGCCCCCCAGATTTCAATTCGCCAGAATATGAGGCTCTAATGGCCCAGTATTCCAATAACTTTCAGTGTGAGAAGACAGTGTAGCATATGCGAGAACCTTCAGCCGGCTGACTGCATGCATATAGCTGGAGAATACAGGGACGTTTATCAGAGAGATCCTACTGCGGTGAGTGATCCATCTCATATATGCTCGTCTCCATCGATCGTATTGATTTGAAGCAGCCCGTTTACAGTCAAGTGAGTTGTTCGGAACCCTCAGGAGGTGGTGTGTTCATATCCCATTGATCGCTCACAGGAATACAACTACGAGCAAGAGCAGAGAGATGATAGAGGTGGCCGCGGTAGAGGCCGTGGAGGTAAGCAATCACAGATCACAAGATCTCCATAACCATTCGATTCCACTGCAGACCTGCTCACCGTTTCAATAGGTCGTGGAGGAGGTAGTACAGGCACTGGTATCCCTCCCCCGAAAGATCCAGACACCATCTACGTGTCTAACATGCCACCCAGAGTGTCTAAAGAAGAGATCGGAGACTATTTCGGCTCCATCGGTATCATCAAGGTGATGATTATAAAGGGTCATTCGAAGAAGATGGACTGATGTGATTATCAGAGGGATCGAAAGACACAAGAGCTCAAGATCAACCTCTACACCGATAAGAACACAGGAGAGATGAAGGGAGATTGTACCATCACCTTCGATGATCCTCCGAGCGCTACTGCCGCCATCGGTGAGCCATCCCATTCCCTCTCCATCCCTCTCATCTCCCCTTCTCACCTCTTCAGATTGGTTCAACAACAAAGAATGGAAGGGATCCGTCGTAAAGGTATCTATGGCTGCACAGAAGGAATACATTCCCCCCGTGGGAGGTAGAGGAAGAGGAGGCTACGGAGGAGCGGTCGGTGGAGGAGGCAGAGGTGGATTCGGTGGTGGAGGTGGTGGCTTCGGTGGTGGATTTGGAGGCGGTAGAGGAGGAGGAGGCCGCGGTGGTGGCGGTGGCGGTGGTGGTGGTGATCCGGGAGATTGGACCTGCCCAGGGTGGGTCTACATTTATTCTATTTTATTCTTCTGCGGGAGACACTGAACGTGGAGCAGATGTGGTAACACGAATTGGGCCAGACGACACGAGTGCAACAAGTGCCACATGTCTAAGCCCGGTGGTGGCGGTGACGGCGGAGGTGGGTTCCTCTATTCACTCGTCCACTCACGTTGGACAGGTCGTGGAGGTTACGGAGGAGGAAGAGGAGGCTACGACGGAGGTCGTGGAGGTTACGATGGAGGCAGGGGAGGTTATGACGGAGGAAGAGGAGGCTACGATGGAGGAAGAGGAGGAGACAGAGGAGGATATGATGGAGGAAGAGGAGGAGATAGAGGAGGGTACGATGACAGAAGAGGAGGAGATAGAGGATACGATGACAGGAGCGGAGGAAGAGGAGGAGACAGAGGAGGAGACAGAGGAGGATATGACGACAGAAGCGGAGGAAGGGGAGGAAGAGGAGACGACAGTGAGAGATTTGGAGTGTCTGAGTGATCTGATGTGATGCAGGGGGAGGATACAACCGAGAGAGAGATTACAACGACCGTCGTGGAGATGATAGAAGGGATAGAAGAGATAGACCTTATTAGAGAGCTGGATAAAGACATGATACACACGGTCGTTGATATTGTTGATGCAATACATTGTATGAAGAATCAGCTATAGCTCTCTAACAAAAGAGTTTCTGCAGACTCCGTTGATAGCTCTCATCTTACAGAGAACGGCCATAATGTTGCTGTTGGCATGAGATCGGAAGAGTGATGTGGCAATTATGGCGTTTTGTTTTTGGAATTGATGATGGGCATAAATAATCAAGCAAGATGGCCACACCACAGATTGAGATTTTCTCGAGCAAATCATTGGCTATCACAATTCACGACACGAAATGGATTCCTGGCTCTTGTCGGTGAGTTTCTGGATCGAATCATACCATGATCTGATCGTCTCCAAAGCTTTGTAGTTTTAGGAAATCACGCCAGAGGTAGTGGAAGCTTGCAGGTATATGAACTCAAGAGAAATGAGATCAAATTACTCTCAGAGGTGAGATGCACTGTAATCAAGATGGAAATGGAGAGATTGAACATAATTAGACAGAGAAGCCGAGTTCTTTCCGTTGTGGTACATTTGGAGCCAGCACAATGGAGGAGCGCAGATTGGCCACAGCCGATTTCGACGGAAGAGTTTCTCTGTGGGATCTAGAGAGATTAGAGATGCCCACTTGGACGGTGAAAGCTCACGAGCAGATCGCAAACTGCATCGATGGGATCGGTGGCATCAAAGGTGATCGAACATGCAGAAGATTCTCTTTTCCATCAACTCTCCCATTCAACCGAATTCCCATCTCATCTCTTGATCTCTACCAGTGCGATCGTCCTCTCACATGTATCCCATGACATGCATTCTTCTGATCGTCTTGACAAGGTGGTGGACCCAGTGAAATCGTCACCGGAAGCAGAGACGGTCACGTCAGGGTGTGGGACCCCAGACAGAAGGACTGCGTCATCGATTTGGAGATACCTTCGGGGTCCAAGAGACAAGACTGCTGGGCGGTTTCTTTCGGCAACTCCACTGGTGGCAACCGAACCATCGCGGCGGGTGAGAAACCATTTCGATGTCACGAACCTCACCCAATCAGGTTTCGACAATGGTGATCTGAAGCTCTTCGACATGCGAAACCTTTGCACTTCTTACGCGACCAATTTGGGCAAGGGTGAGCCTCCACCATCCATTCGAATCACTCACTCCTTCTAGGTATCTGCTCCATCGAATTCGATCGTCCAGACATCGACATGAACAAGATGACAGTCTCCACCATGAACGCCTCTTTCCGCGTCTACGATCTACGCACGCAGCATCCCAAAGAAGGCTACGCCCACGTCCAACAGAACGCACACGAGTCGACTGTCTGGACCGCCCGACACTCCCCACAGAACAGAGACCTCTTCGTCACGACAGGAGGAAACGGAGCGATCAACTTGTGGAAGTACGAGTACCCTCCACAGAGGAAGAAGAAAGACTCTGACGGTGTAGACATGGGCGTCGCGGGGAGCGTCAGATTGTTGGGGCAGAGGGAGATCTCTACGCAGCCGGTCCACACGTTCGAATGGCACGGAGAGAGGGAAGGGTTGGCTCTCGTGGGGAGTTTAGATCAGACGGTGCGGTGCGCAGCAGTCACGAGGTTGAATACAATTCATTAAAGGAGAGGGTTACGGGTGTGAGATCGGTTGAGACCGGATGGATGTGACAAGACAACGAAGGCTGAGTGTTTTGTTCTCATTTCTCCGATTGATAGGGGAAAGAGATGAGACTGGGAGATAGAGGAGGAAGAAAGAGATAGAGGAGCGAAGAGGAGAAATGGAAAGACCGAAAATGGGTGACGTTGTAGATGTTGCCGTGAAAATCGCGTGGAATTGGAGTTCCACCGGCACATCCTTTGAGCACCCAGGAAGAGCACATGTCTCTCTACTCCAACATCGCCGACCTGACAACTCTCGATGAGTGGGTCGAGGCTCTCCTTCCTCCCATTCTCTCCGGAATGAACCTCGGTCAACTGCTGATCGACTTCCTTCTCCTTGTATTCGTACTCTACATTCTATTCAGACGTCCTCAGGCCAACACCGAAAAACCCCTAACAGAAAAGGTAACATTACCACGTCCCCTCTTCATCTAATCGCGGAAAGGAAATCGAAGAGGTGATCGACAACTGGACCCCACTTCCTCTCGTTCCCTCGAGAACTCCTTTGATGGAATTAGACGATCATGCACCCGTCGTACAGAGGTAATCATCGACGTCATTCGTCGGAACAGACTCGTCTGATCTCGCGCAGCACTACGACAACCCACGTGGTCATCGATGGAAAAGAAGTCCTTCACCTGGCTAGGCACAACTTCCTGGGTATGATCAACGACAAGAGAGTAGAGGTATAGACTCCCTCCATGTCGTTCATGTTTCTCATCTCGAACACAGGAACAAGCCATCTCCACTCTGAGGAAGTACGGAACGGGAACTTGTGGACCTCGTGGTTTCAACGGAACCATCGGTAATCACCTCCGATCTCCCCTCTTGACATGCAGAACGTCTAAACCTCCGCAGATTCTCACTTGAACTTGGAGAAGAGAATCAAAGACTTTCTGGGCACTGTCGATTGCTGCATCTACTCTTACGGTTTCGCCACTGTCTCTTCTGCCATCCCAGCTTTCTCTGGACGTGGTGACATCCTCGTCGTGTGAGATCTTCATCGAATCACATGATGTCCATCCTCTACATCTCTTGTCGATCACCTCTGTCACATTTCACATGACTCATGTTCTGGCAGAGATAAGGGAGTGAGCTACGCCCTCCAAACTGGAGCCAAATTGTCTCGCGCTGAGGTCTACTGGTTTGAACACAACGACATTGCCGATCTCACCCGCATCTTAGAGTCCATCAAGGTGACTCCCCCTTCCATCTCTTCTTCCGTCCCTTTTATTTCATTTTATTCTCTCCACTCACCCTTTCAGGCCGAAGACATTGCCACCGGAAGAAAGATCACCCGCAGGTACATCGTCATCGAAGGTATTTCCTCGTAATTTCCTCGGAATCTCCGCTCACTCTCCCAGGTCTGTACCTCAACTACGGAGACATCGCACCCCTCGACAAGATCATGAAGCTGAAGGACAAGTACTGCTACCGTATGATCATGGACGACACTTACGGCATCGGTGTCCTCGGTAAGACTGGAAGAGGTACCACCGAACACTTCAACGTGCCCGTGAGTGTCCTACCTCTTCTCTTTTTCTGACTGGTTGTAGATCCAGGATATCGACATTTTGACTGGTAATCTCGAGGCGGCCACCAGCTCCGTTGGTGGATTCTGCTGCGGTGACACCAGCATCGTCTACTTCCAGGTGAATAAGAGGAACACCAGTGGAATCTCTGACACCGACAGCGTCTAAACTCTTCCGGTTACGTCTACTCTTGCTCTCTCCCTCCTCTCTTGGCCACCGCCTCGCAGACGGCTTTAGACATTCTCGATGATGAACCCAAGATGCTGGAGACACTGAAGAACAACGTGTCCATCTTCACAAAGGCCATCACCACGAGCGTCTTAAAGGTGAGATCCACCTCTGACACATCTCATCATCATCATTACATCATCAAGAGTAGAAGATGATGACACCGACAGGTCACATCTTCTCCTCTATCCCCCGTCATTCACCTGCGTCTGTCCGAACCCTCTGGCGACCGTTACGAAGACGAGAAGTTCCTACAGCAGATCGTTCAAACGGTGAGACACACACGAACAGGAACATCCTCTAAAGAGTGTAGGCCCTCGACCACGGCATCTTCTTGACGCGTGCAAAGTATGTCCACGGAAACGAAAAGTTTGTTCCTCCCGCCTCCATCAGAGTGTCCGTGTCTACAGTTCACACGAAGAAGCAGTTGTTGCAGTCGGCCGAGATCATCAACCAAGCGGCCAAGGCGGCCGCGTCTGCTTGAATAAAGAAACGGATCACATGAAGGTTGACTTGGAGCTCTATGTCCATAGTTACAATCGTTGTCTTTCTCATGGTGTTGCAACTTACTCCATCGGGGTGTCGCATGTTCGTTGGCGGATTCTTTCCTTTGTCGGCGGATTTTGTACTTCCGATCATCCATTCCAGAACACATCGGATCAATCACATCCAACATGGGTATCACAACAAGTGACTATGCCTTTGTGGTTGCCACCGTTGTCAATCTGATCGTTGCGGTCATCACGCTCGTCGTGTTTTGCATCCTCAGACCCAGATTCCCCACCTTCTACTATCCAAAGGCATTAGGGTGTGTATGGAAAGTATGTGGGAGCTGATAGAATCACACAGGAGAAATCAGATCAACTCGGGCTCATACTTCAAGTGGATCTCTCACCTGGTCTTTCATTCTAGTCTGAAGAGGATCTTGAAGAGACACGGTCTAGATGCATACATGTATCTCAGGTGTGTCATCACCATCTCCCCACCTCTCACCTCTTCACAGATTCTTACAGACGATCCTCTTCATCTTTGTCGCTTACTTCCTCTTCTTCGCCATCACATTATTTCCCATCCATTTCACAGGAGAATATTCGTTCGATGATGGTACGTGTCGTGATCTCTCCCTCCTCACCTCTTCACAGGCAACAAGACCGTCTCCTTCATCGGTCTCGAATCATTGACTCTGTCCAACATCCCTCCTAAATCTCCCCGCCTGTGGGCCCATTTTCTCTTCACAATCCTCTTATCTGCAACCGTCTACGTCGTCTTATACGTCCTGATGAAAGAGGTGAACAGGATGACATCATGCGATGTCTCATTCTCCCAGTACACCGAATTGAGAGCCGTTCACTTGGAAAAGAGGCTACCAGAGAACCACACCGTCTTAATTACGGGCGTGGCCATTCACAATGAAGCCGAAGCCACATCTTACGTGCAGAGGATCCTGCCCTTCCACTCTACAACGAGACGTAATTCGATAAACGAGGTAAGGGAGATGGATGACGTCACGTGACGTCATGTGAGGTGGAAGAAGGACTTGTGAGGTCGGTGCACGTCGTGTTTGATACTGAGGAATTGGTCGAACTACAGCAAAAGTACGAGAGGAACATCTTTAAATTGGAGAGAGCTATCGTAGAGCAAGAATCCCAGGTGTATCTCACACGATCTCCGCATCACCATCGTCATGGATCCATCGTGCATCATCGAATCATCGACATCACCGTCTAACTCGTGATGACAGCCCGAGAGGTTGATGCACAAATCACGCAGCGTCAAACGTCCACTGGGTGATCCCAACACAGAGAAAGATCGCATCGAATACTACCAAGACAAACTGCAGGGCATCTATCGTGACATCATCAGCAGACAAGAACACGATGTGGGTTTGAAGCCAGTCAACGCTGCGTTCATCACCTTCCAACACAAGAACGTCGCTCGTTTACTCACTCAGAGCGTGCTGACTGATCGTCTCTTGCTGGGAGAGCAGGTGAAGAATGATGGAGAATCTGAATTGGAACCCTCTATTTGGGACTTTTGTATCGAATGTGAACCGTGGAGCAGGTACATCAGGCACCGGATCCAAAGGCAGTCGTGTGGAAGAACATCTCGGCCAGTCCCAACGGTGTATTCGTTCGGTGAGAATCGTGTCACCGGTACGTACTGACCGTACGGTAGTAAACTGGTACTGGACGCTTTCGTCCTGGCCATGGTGAGAGGGATCACGTGACTCGTGATGACGTCATCAGTCTCTGTTGTGGGTGATACCCATCGGATTCTTCTCCCTCCTCACGACGGTGGAGAACTTGGACAAGATGATGCCTTCTCTCGTGAATCTACTGAGAAAGAGCCAATTGCTCTTCTCCATCGTGGAGGGCATTCTACCTGTCCTACTCACCATCATTTTTCTGGCCATGTGAGATTCTTTTCTTTCATCTTCATTCACACGAGATGAATGAATGAAAGGGTTCCGTTTGTCATACGCACTGCCACGAGTAAAGTAGGATATCATTCTCAGATCAAGATTGAACTCGTGGTCACCCAGAAACTGTGAGGGGATGATATGGTGTTGTCATTTACGACATTGAAGGTTCGTCTTCTACTACATCAACGTCTTCATGTCTTTCCTCTTGGGTCCTTCTGCTTTGGACCTCATCAAACGACTTTCTACTAACTCCGATTTCAACACGGTGATTTATTTTATTCCATTTTATTCTCTTTTATTCTTCCTTCCACCTGATGTAAGACAGATCGTGACATTATTATCAACAAATATTCCCCTCCAATCTGAGCCGATGATGATCTATGTCATGACACAAGCTCTCTCTTCCTTTCCAGGGGAGCTGCTGAGAATCGTACCTCTCATNCTTTCCTCTTGGGTCCTTCTGCTTTGGACCTCATCAAACGACTTTCTAATAACTCCGATTTCAACACGGTGATTCATTTTATTCTCTTTCATTGTCTTTCATTGTCTTTCATTGTCTTTTATTCTCCTTCCACCTGATGTAAGACAGATCGTGACATTATTATCAACAAATATTCCCCTCCAATCTGAACCGATGATGATCTATGTCATGACACAAGCTCTCTCTTCCTTTCCAGGGGAGCTGCTGAGAATCGTACCTCTCATCATCAGAGCCATCTACCATCGATTCCTCTGCAAGACCGTCAGAGAACACGAGAAGGCAGACAAAGACACCATAGGGTGACGCACCATTCGATGTGAAGCTGAAGAGAAGTAGATACTTTGATTACGTGGGACACTATTCTCAAGACCTTCTCATATTCGCCATCGTCATCACGTACAGCACCATGGTGGGCGTCTCTTCATTACAATCACTGAAGGAGGACAGCAACCGATGATATTACTCTTCGCCATCGTCTATTACTGTCTCGCTCTCTTCACCACCCTCTACAACATCCAATTTGTATTTCCGAGGGAGTACAACGCGGGAGGTGAGAGGATGCAGATGATAGATCGTCTGAGGGGTTCAGGTGTCTATTGGACGGCGACATTCGGGAGAATGCTATTTGGATTGGGTGTCTTCCAATTAACCATGGTCGGTCTACTCGGTGCAAAGCAGTTCTACGCATCACCCGTTCTACTCGTGCTGGTCAGTTGATTCCATTTATCATCGTTATCTCTTATCTTGTTTTGGTGATCCATCAAGGGAGATTGACGAGAGATGATAGATTCCCATCACGATCGTCTTCTATCGATACTGCGATAGACTCTTCTCAAAGAGGGCGAAATACGGACCGCTACAATCGAACCGGGGTGCCACCATTGAGATCGACGAGATCGTGAGGGAAAGTAATGGAGGAGAGAAACTGAGTGAAATCAGCGGGAGGGATCTGTTCTGATTGACGAAGAAGACTTGAGAGACAACATGAAGGACAGCTACCAGCAGAATGAGTTGTTTCCACCGGAGCAACCCATGAATCGAATGGAGGAGAATCTGTAGACGTGTTCAATGCATGCATGATCCCACAGTCAATGTTTGATTAGGTAAAATTTGGTTTCTTGCGTCTCTTTTAATTGTGAGAAGACGCAGTTTTGCTGTCATTCAATAATGAATTCACATATTTTTATTTTAATATGCTGCTTCGCTGTTGTGGTGTCGTGCCATTATCTATGTGGTGGTTTTCATTCAACCAGGTATATATCTGCGATGAGGTCCTCCTTTCTGCAGGTTCATCCAATCTGGGTATACGCGGCGTTCTGTTCTATTAGGAGGATGTGGTTAGGAAATGGCGTTCTTCTGTTCGAGACGATAACTCTGGTCGCTCATTATACCTTGGAGGTGCATACCACAAATAAATCTTTCATTTGGTTCGCATTTTTGAATTCCCTCATCTCTAATGAGCGGTTCTGCATCGTCCCATGAATGCAGATTTTGTCATAGGTCCAGCCATTCGGACTTGCTTTGGGCGTAGTGTCAAAAAGTAAGTCTCGCTTACGACACCCTGAAATAAAGTCAAAGAAAGAAGACGTGTGGCGTTCACCACTGGTCGATGTTTGAAGGCTTCAACATATTGATCGTAAAGCTCTGCATTGGAGATGAACTGGGTGTGCTTCGCCACGAGAGTACTCCCAATCTTGATTGTCTGGTTATCGCCTGACTTCACTGGACACATATCCAAGAACCCATCTTCAATCTGGACTATGATGATGAGAACACGATCATCGCAGCATCATCACACATACCTCTCGTTTTTCCCTTTCTGATATATACGAACGTTTCACTCCGTTAGGATATATTTGTGTTAAGAGGATGTTCTCTTTTCGATCGAGCTGCTGCGCTCTTGATGCTGTGCTCCAGCTAACACCACAGATCGATTTTACCTCTGAAGGAGAGAATCCTTGGAATATAGAATTGATCAATGGCTTCCTGAAAGGCGAGAGTGGGGGTAGTGATTCGAACAATTGCTGGACATTCTTCGTGATCTTCTACAGACAATTAGAAGACGGTCATACGAAGAGACGATGACGATGATGAACAGACGATGACAAAAGTGACGAAGGTGTTCATGACGATGAGTTGAACGATCGAAAGATGTTGAGAACGCTCACGCTCTCTGTAGGAGGCAGCACTTTCTCCCCGTAATTTTTGGACCAGAAGCTCAGCATCAACTCGACCTCTTCCTCGTTGCCGTATACTTCGACTAGATGTCGCATCATGGTCTTGATTCGTTTTTTGGGGTGATTCAATTCAGTAAAAGAAAGAAAGCGTGATTGCTCGACTGTGGGACATCAGCATGATTCACCAATTCGATACATACATGTTTCTCCATTCTCTTCCTCTCGCTTTCTCTTCTCTGCTTGTCTCTTTTGATTCCGACAGCTCTCGCAGATCGTCCGAACGGTGATGGGCCGTTGGCACATGCTACATCTCTTCTCATAAACGGCATTTCTATTCATAGGGTGAGCTTAGATGCATGGATGTGAAATTCTCACCCCTGATAAGATGCCTCCCATCTCTGAAGAATACCTTGCGGCTGCCAGGAATTAATGACCCAATCAAATGAAACCCCAAGCTTTTCGACGAAAAGATTTTATACATGCCGCCCCTTCTGGGAATCTGATTCGGTTTTTCCGGTTGGTGGTCAAATGTTTCGATTTTTCCGGTTGGTGGCCAAGAAGGACTTCCGAATGTGCCATAAAATTTTCGCGCTACACTGTTCTTTTTGAGCTGATCACATCATCACAACCCATGCCTTCTACTGAGAAGAGATCTATCAACGCTGCCGTCAGAAGTCGTACACAAATTGTGTCGCGTCTCGATCAGAATGGTGATTGACCTTGGTGTCATAATCGGTCCTGATTGAATCGATCAGCAGATACGACACAGGTGGCAGAGTGGAAGAAGTCGCACATATTATACGAAAAGTTATTTGCTGCCATCAAAAATCAGATCAACGATCTAGACGAGAAGGACAGAAACCGACAGATGTGGCTGTCATTGATATCACCCTACGAGAAATTAAAGTCATTGAGAGCAAAAGGGGTGATGATTGGAAAGAAGGCTTTTGCAACCACACAAAAGCATGCAAAGAATATAGGTGAGATCATCATCACGACAGAGGATAACACCATCAGGAGCTGGTTCACCAGTCGCAAAACCTCAACCTCCTACAATCCCAACATCAGTGGAAGCAAAGGAGGCCATCCGAATGCATCTGGTTGAAAACTCTCAACCAACAGCCGACAAGTTCACTTCTCGCAAGGGTGTGCCACAGAACATCATTC